>VOMN01053364.1:0-14530 GCA_014899125.1 Orchestia grillus | reverse complement strand
CCTTCCAACGAAGAGCCTGACGAGCCTCAACTCGTCACAGTGGAATCTAAGCACAGGTGCTTCCCTACGCAAGATCCCCTGCGCATAGAAACAACAAGTTAAGAAAGAAGAGGAAAAAAGACTAAGAAAAATCAGCGAAGAATGCATGAAAAGGGAAGAAGCAAAGTAGACACGAAAGATAGAAGTCCCGAAGGCTTAGATAGAGCTGAGGTAACCTAACAGTGCCTTCCCTGGGAACACCAGTTCCAAAAAAGCACAGGATAGACAAACCAAACTAACCTAACTCCATTGCCTATCCTATGCCCCTGAGGGATAGTGACACATAAGCAAACCATTCCGCAATAGTAGAATAAATGCTCTCATTCGTGCGCTCGCGTCCAAATAAACCAGGAACATGCTACATTACCATGAGCCCAGTTATAGTTTATTCGCGTTAACTATGTGTGAAAATAATGTTCCTAAGTAATTTACGCTAATCAAAATACAAATAATAAAAATTCAGACAAAGACAAAATGCCTTCATGAAAACGTTCATAGTCGTCAGTACAGGAGGCCGCCGGATTTGTGGCCAGCCTGCCTCTCTCTCGAACCGGCTGTGATAGGACCGGCAGTGAACCCTGGCTTCGCTGGAGCGCGGTTACCTTAACTTAATAAGCCTTCCACGCCTGCACCACACCTGACCGTCCTATGTAACTAAGGGTTCAGCTGCACTTCATTAGAGAAGGTCGGGTATGAGTTACGTTGTATTGAAGAAAGTGACTCGTTATTTTGCTTCGACAAAAAGTTTTACGAGCGTCTGACATTTTTCGTAATAAGTACACAGGTACGTTCGAAAGAATTCACCAAATAAGCGAAAAAATTTGGGACCATTAACAAGCCTCGAAGTATACTTGCAATTATGTGGCTGATTCAGCCGTACCTAACTTCACCTTCCAATCACAAAATTATCAAAGAAAAACATCCCTTTCTTCAATAAGCTGTAGACTTAATATCTCCACACGCTCGAGACCAGCCCACGCGAAGTACGAACTCTTCCTTGATGAAGTTTGAATACTAAAAGCTGGCAGAACTGAAACTAATGGGGACTACGCTCCCACTCGAGGCTTGAAGGAGAGAGGAGGTCGAAGCAAGAAAACGAAGCATCGAACTACGAACAAACTTCCAGTCACCACCTGCCAGACTTGGCGCAGAAAAAAATGCAACACCTCTCCACACTATAAACTGCCGTCAAAACAATTAAAAAACGACTAAAACTACTCTTTTGAAGATTTTCAAGTATATATATAAACCGAAAAATTTAGTATTTTTCAAGTAGCTTCATTAGTATTGTAGGAAACCACAATACTCGTCTACTTTGGGTCTTTCCCTGCTTACCTTATGACTAATGTGCACATTACGTAGTCAAAATTAAATATTGTATACGAAGTAAAATTCAATTCCACGATGCCCTCAACAGCAATTGTATGAATACACAGTTAGCCTTTTTTCGACTGCGAAAAAATATTTTTAGCACGGTAGCCTAATATAATCATTTTGGGGTAATATAAGTATGATGGTGAACATGGGTCTCATCACGTTAAGCCTGCATCACGCAAGAGAAACTATAAGACTACAATGAAAATACTGTGTAATTTGTACAGTTGATTCAGAAAAAAGTATGCAGTGACAATTTTTGATTAAATGCTAACTTGGCTACCAACTATGGTAGCCAAGAAATTTTCCACAAAAACCAACTATGGTAGCCACAAAATCACTGATACAGACACAGCCCAACATAACCCACATAAAATCAACGAGCTGCTTTGATCTTTGTGACACTTTTAACTACGTCACTGAAACATAAACTTATGATTCGAGACAACAGTCAAATATGTATTCATGTTTAAGCGTAGTATTGACATAAGCGTGATACTTTAAAGTAAACTTGTGCCAAATTAAAATGGCAGGTTTCCTTTAGGGCGACTCTATTCAACTGACGACAATCCCGACTTCACCCACTCACCACACTACGACAGTCAGCGTAACACTGGCTGGCGAGTGGCGAGTGGCGACTGCAGGAAGAGCACTCAAGCCTTCAGGTTCGTGGGACGGTGGGACAGTAACAACGCGCTTGCGCTGGCAGATACGCCAATAGGAAGCCTTTGCATTCACACAGCATGCCCCACAGGCAAGATGGTCCAGCTGAGAAGCTGTTTGTGTTCACGCATGAGAATGTATCACCATGTGAAGAGAGGGAAAAGTAGAATGTCCCTAAGAGGAATGTAAATTTCGCTCGTATATGTACACCAAAGCTGTCTTCCGTACATTTAAACCTAATTATACTTACCATTGACTTTAAATGTGTGTGTAACTGTCCGAACACTATGACAAAAGTTAGTTAAGTGACACATTATTTTTACCTGATAACGATAAGTTAGGGTTTTTAGGATTAAAACTATAGAACTACAGTTCCATAGTAAAATACCATAGTTACCCATAGCACTTGCAGCCTTCGAATTACTCGGAAAATACAGCTCAATAAGTGATTTAGGTCACTACAATAACAAAAAAGTGCATTTTGTCACCACGAGCACCGATGGGAGGCATCCTTTGCGACCCTGTTTAGAGTGGAATTTTCATTGTTGTGTCGTGGTGTCCTACGTTTTACTGTTTACTTATGGCATCTATAGCCTTCAAATTACTCTAAAATTAAAGCGAGTTAATGTCCATATATGGGCCAAATAATAAAAAAAATTATTTAGTGATATGTACCAAGTCGTAGCCATTCATATGGAACTCATTCTCACTGATCACACCTCGGTTCGAGTCGCGGTTGATGAAAGAAGCTGTTTCGCAAAACGGCGGACTGCTTTGCACTGTTCCCAGATGTTTTTGTAACGCTGATGTACGTCGCTCAGTTTCATGTATTTATAATTTAACATTTGAAGTTATTCAAGATACTGACAGTAAGAGTACGTTCGCAATAGAAAGCACGCAGCTTAAATCGCAAATAGTATAAATTCATACTCATACAATACGTACGTGCAGTACATTGTATTGAACTTATTTCCATTGGATTTTAGTTTTTCTACCTATGTTAACTGATATTAGCAGTGAAATGAAAGGTCAAACCTTCAGGGAGTCAGCCCTAAAGTACGGAAACGTGTGCCGCTTAACGGACGACACGCAAGTCTTCTCGCTGAATTTGGGAAGGAGAAGAATTGCACCTGCGTCCCTTTGGCCTAGACGTTATTGCAAGAAAGGCTCTCGAGAGCAGTGTAATAAGTATTGAAAAAAAAAGTGCTTGTGACGATTTTTTCACTTCCTTTTGGAGTCTACAACAAAATGTCTTCAGATTTAATTTAACAGTGATTTGAAACGGAGGGTAGACTAAAAAAAGATGTATTTAAGTAAGGCTGCACTTAGGGCTTTCGCAAACAAATCTTCTTGCCTCATTTGTGATTCAAACCGATGGGTGATGCGAGTGGATTAATCAAAACTTAAAATAAATCGATACAATATCAATTTGCGTGCATAGGATACCTACCATCAGGAAACTAATTTTTATTACTATTGCGGTGCCCTAGAAAATGTAATGAGCTCCAATTTGAGAGTAATTTGAAGTTTAAAAGTACCATAGGTAAATATTAAGACGCAGGACACCGGGAGAAAGTGATAAAAATTCCACTCAGAACTGGGTTGCAGAAAAAAGGCCCCATTAAAGGCCTCTTTTCTCACTATTTTTTGGTTGAAAAGAAAATAAATAATATGGTATGTATAGAAAATATAGTAAGCTTTTATTTGAGGCCAATTTAAAGTTTTTAAGTTCATTAATTTATAAATAAGCCCATAATAAACTATTTCCCTGAATATGGATATTTTCTTGAGATTTCCGGCAGTGTCGAGGGCGTGGTGACCTGCGTGGTGACGAGAAATGCACTCCGGTTACAAAAGCAGTGATTTAAAACAACTTCATCTGAAATTGCCTTCAAATTTTGCTGAAAGAAAAATATCCACCTCATAGCTATACCCAGATAAACATTCAATGTACATTACTTAGATGCTAAATATTTTAGAGCATCTTTGAGCTACGGTCACCGAACATCGAAATTGCGTCTTGTTGTTTATTGTTAATCTGACTGATCATTTGACTGATCTGATCATTTTGCTAACTTGCAATTCACATTCTAAGAGCCTCGTTGCAGTGTTGGGATCCGGCCACTCTTGTCAATACACGCCTCGACACGCAAGAAGTAACTTGGACTAGCTCCAATGATCCAAACTAAGCATGAAACTTTGGTTGGGTACGTTTCAATTTCAAAGGAATACATATTTCTGTAAGAACATATATTCGAATCATTCGGATAACAAAAACAGAGGGGGTACGTGGGTAGACTAAGAGCTATCTTTCCAGACAAATGCATGGTTAGTCAGCGGCTGCACAGCTTGAACAAACTTTTGCGAAGTGAAAAAGAAAAAAAACTTGATTTAAATGTAGGTATATTTATTATTTAAAACTAAGAAGAAACCACCCAAGTACATTATTTTGAACTTAGTTAATGTTTAAAAGTACTTAGTCAATGTTAATGATCTCTTGACGAATTTAGTTTCATTTCATTGAAAAATGAATGGATTGAAAAACTGAAGTGGAATTCATACTTCTAATGACGGAAATTTCTCATTCCTTCTTGTCATTTTTTTACTGGCTGGTACAAAGTAGACAAAGCAAGTGATGTTGCGTACTCACTTCAAAATGATTGAGGTTGAATTTTCTTCTAAATGTTCAAAAAATTCAGCAGCAATTTACAGTTGGCCTTGGTGTAAGATTTCTGAAGTGCTGTATCGTCTAAATTGAGTAATACCAGTGGCATGATTTTCGTCTTGGCAATCAATAATTCGATTCCTTAGTGAGTTAGCGATGCGCTTGGTTGTCCAGAACGAGAGTAGGATTTCAACATATAGATCAAGTGGAAGGGAAATTCGTGAATTACATGAATTGATTCTCAAAAGAAATTACTTTTGATCTATGAATGACCTAGATTCCCATGGTTTTTACTTCATCTGAAGTGATTGTAGAAAACCAAATTGTCATGTGCCTCATACGATGCAGCAAACATTGTTGCAACAACTGTCCGAAAAATGTGCGTTCCTTCAAGGGAAAATTCTTTGGAATTTTTTTGCGGTAGTTGGAACTGGAAAATATGACCTTGACGAGGAACGTTCGGACAAGCCTCGAGTCTCAGATGAGTAAATTACAGACACTGGCGATAGAGATCAACGTTCTGCTTTTAGAATCCTGAGAACTCCGTCGACTTTGTCTCTAGCAGGGTCAGCCATGAGACACGCTCGCATCTCCAAGGAGAGCGAGATACGAGAAGCATTTCAAAGAGCGCAAGAAGTGTGTAAAAAACAGACGATGAAATCTAATACCTTCTTTTTTTCTACTGACTTTTTTCTAAGCTGAAAAAATCATGACCTCCGAAGCTAGAGTGCCACAAAACATACGTGGGGATCGGAAGAGGAAACGAATAAATGTACAGTAACTTTTTATCTAACCCTCTGTATGACGTGAACTCTGTTTATCGTAGATATTCTTGAGATGGCCGAGAAGATGGTGTTTCCTGCTCTTTGGTGACAAATGTCGTCATTTTCACGGAAATAGCTCTGTGATCAGAATTCAAATATTAAAGCAAAAACGTGTCCGACATCGGCGTCTTGATATCCAATTCTGTGACTGTGTATTAAACGGAATTTAATAATTATGAAGAGAACGTAGGGCATGACCCTGTGATGACAATAGTCCCAATGAGTGAAGTGTCTAACAGGGTGCGAGGAACAGAGGATTCATACGCTAAACTGACCATGAACTGCACTTTTTGTAAGCTAGACTCAAGTGTACGGAAATCGTTCAAACTTTTCTCTACATTGAATACATTCTTCACTGTCGGGACTCCCTGGAGACTCAACGTCCTTAAAAAATAAACTGCGAGTTAAATATAATGTAATCCTCTCAAAGTGAAATATTTTAAGACACCTGCTCATAGATAAATGTAACTTAGAATTTGACTGTTGCTTGGTTCAAGAGGATTTATACAGACTCGATTCCTCGTAAGCATTTTAACAAGATTTAGAAAACAACTCGTGACAAATGCATGCTTGAACGAGATGGTCACGGCACCAAAAACGTAAAGCTTATTGAGGATGTTCACAAAAGCGTAAATTATCTGTTAATTTTACAACTAAATTTTTTACTAATTCATTATTATAATTTGTTCATATTGAAGGAATGAAACTTGTAAAACTTGAACTAAAAACAACATTACCACTGAAAGAAATTTCCGAACTTTTCTGCTTCACAGAGCTTTGACAAATTTCTAGCATAATTATCGAATAAGACTAAGGTTAGACGAATTTGAATAGACTCTCAATATTGTACTTGTCATACTTGGACGAGTGTGATTGAGTGGGCTAGTGAATTCCGGTAGATTCTAAAGTCATTAATTTGGCATGATTTGTCTTAAATGCTGCAAAGTCATCTTGAGTGCATCCTTCATGTCGCCGAAAGAATATGACCGTGAAATGATTTCTAATGTGATTCAACTGAAAATAATTTCATCATTTCACTTCGAATGCTCAATAAAGATGAAGACAGAGTGATCCTCCGTCTCCATAACCTTGTAAGAAATGCCTATTTGCTTGAAATAGTGTGACAATATACGAGTGCACTGGGGTCTGTATCTGAATTTATGTACTACTAAATCTATGAAGACCTTGATTGGTTGTAATCGTGCAAAGATTACAAATACAGACCGAATATGGTAACGGGCAGTCTAACATGTATAGCTATTTTTCGAAAATTGAAACAGTAGTTTAACGGAAATTCTCGCATAAAATATTGATTAATCGATCTGCAAAATCTAGCCTTCTTCTTGGTTTTAATTTTCAATTTGATTGAAGTTTCAAAATATCACATTTTTGACCAGAGATGTTGCCACATTTAACAGACTTCATGTGTAACTGAGTACGTCGAAAGTAGGGAACTGAGAATACAACAGATCCTGAGATGTCGTAGCTCCATGGAGCAGCAGAGTTTTACTGTGCGATATTTTAATGTTGTTAAATCCAACTTTCAAAAATAATGCAGTGCGTAGAGTTATGAGAGTGGAATTTTATTTCTATAAAATGTATTTTACCTGTCTTCAAGATTTAGTGTCATCTCGAATAAAACGTAAATTTCGGGCATTTACCATGGTATTCCTTCGTCAAGAAATTTAGGAAACCATATTCTGCGATTGCGTTAGAGAGGACCCTTATAAAAAACTAGTAGGCTGTCAGCATCAAAATTTAAACATCAATACTGCATGAACAGGACTCACTTTGATCCTTGGGTTATGTTTTTTATTCTAAATTACTAATGAATAAAGTAATGCTTCAGTGGAAACGGAGTACTTGCTGTTGTTCCGATTCATTCCATCATCTTGATAGACTTCGTGGCCCTTCGAGGTTGCTTCGATTTTCGTCATTTGTTTCATAATGAAGTATTTGTGTATTAATTCTTTTATACGCCAGGATCCCACATGCAGTAAAGCCCCGCCCTCCATACCATTCGCCTCAGGGCGTCACCTTCTCTCCAGCCCCAGCCCGCAGCTCAGGCCATTCGCGATGTGCAGAGGTTGGGCAGACATTCTCCCGTGTTGTGCATGTAGAAAGTTTGCTGGTACGAGAAAATGTTTAGCATCCGCTCTAATGCTGGGTGTGTATGTTCATTCTCGTCACATGGCATGGTCAATTTGGAGACTGTGAAAACAGTAATTTTGTGTAGTAATTTTCAGGACGAATCAAGCATTGACGTCAAAAAGGAGAGATGTTGAATTGGAAATGAAATTGATGAGAATGTTGTGTCGCAGCTTTTCTTCCAATTGGACTAAAAATAAAAGAAAAAAGATGACCAGTCATCGTTGGAAATAATCTTCAAAAATTGCAATTGATGAAATATAACGAAGACATTTCGTTTCTGCACGCTAAATTTTCTGTGCCATCACACGAATCCTATTGAACACATTTTGGGCCGTCTTCTTTCATTCAGGCACAAACCAGTCAGAAGCCAAAAAAGTCATTAGTTAGAGGAAGACCTCAGTCTCACCTTACCAATTCATTGATTAAATTTATAGAGATGAATATTCTATCCGACTAAACCTCTCCCAGAAACAATTTTTCTAGCTAACTGAAATTACATGAAAATTGAGATAAATTTTTGATGTAACGATAGATGCTTCAATTTTATGGGATTAATTATTAGTATACCATAGAGCGGTAAAGTATAGAGCGTGGAGCAAATTCTTCACGTGCCTTGATTAGTTACGACCTGAAATAATGTCAGGATCCCTCATCAGGTGGCGCACACCCTGGGGCACATGTGTAGTTTTGGCACAAGAGGCAGCACGTCAACGTCGTAGAGCACGCAGTAATTCGTTGCAAGACACAGTACCGCCTGCAGCCTGCCTGTTTTCAGCGCGTAAAGAGAGACGCCCTGTAGAATGTAACCTCGTCTATGCCGTTAGACGCGGGAATTCTGAAGGCCTTCTATATTCCTGCGAGGGCTGCTTTCAGGGCTATCATCAAGCGAGATTGTTTCGTGGTTCATTTCACTTTTTGATTGCTGGTCCAAGCAGAGGAGCAGCACAGCACTGTGGGTAATGAACATTGAATTGCAGAAAGTTACCTCGAGTTTTTATAGCAGAAACTTCTAATTTCCATGGACTAACTTCTTGTTTAGCATTTCACTTACACATAAGTTCATTTTATGACGGTCCATTTCGATAAAATGAAAATGAGTTTAACCATTTAAAGAAAGAAAAAAGGAAAATAGCTCGTTCAGGAATCAGTCACATACAAGATATGGGTCATATCGGTTTTTCAATCATTAAGACTACGACCTTAATAATAGGGGTGCAAGTCACGTTGAAACTCCAGTTGTGATACTTTGCTTACTAACCAATCGTTGAGCGCAAAAGTGGTGATTAGCACGTTGGATTACATATTAACCAAACCCATCGTATGGCTCTTTGTATATTCCTGATAAAATTCAGGAAAGTACAATTGACGGATAGGCTGTGAAATGAGCAAAATTAGTTGAACCTATTAAGAATTATACAGAATGAAGCATACCTGAAACTTCAATGAAAATCATTCACGCTCGATAACGCTTGTGTCCATGAAATTCAGTTACGTAAACAGAAAATTATTAGAACATGCAACTCTACAAGGTGAGACAGATTTAGGACAATCAACTTTTTTTCGTTTTGGCATCAAGTTACGTGTGAGGACTGCTCGAGACCAATTAAAAATGCGTACAAGTACGAAAAATTTTATGGGTTAAAATCCGTACTTCACGGCCGATTATTCTTCCAAATGAAAAAGTATATTTTTTCACCAGCCTTAGGTCAATTTGGAGGTATGTGGTAATGCTGAGTCATGATGGAGGCTGCATGGTCGACCTCGATTATGCCCCGTTGTCCAGCGTACACTTTTGACTTAATCGCAAAACTGTCGGAAAATGAGCTTTAGTTTTACAAGAACAGCTGCGGGCCTTCTGTAACGCATTCGTACGCAAACTTGAGGCTGCGATTCGTAACATAAGTGGTCACATTGAATAAGTAAAATGGGTGGTACTCCCGAATTATTTACTACATGTTGCAGCCATTGGAAAGCAAATTACTTCGTTACTGTTCTTTATAAATAGGAAAGGTAGCAATTCTATAATTCCTTGTTAAATTTAGAATATTAATGGTTGAAATGGTGCCTTGTCTGAAATACCGTTGGTCAGAGAGAAGAAATTTTTCTCTTATGCTCATCCCTTTAATACAACGATGCTCTTGAAATTTGAACAGTAGAGAAATAAATCTTAAATCTATCCATCCATGCTGGACACGTTTAATTTTTACTGGAAATCTAACTTTCATCTATTCACTCAGCCTCACAAACAAACCCTGTTTCTTCTCCATCCTTCTCTTATACATATGTATCACTGCTCCCCATCCACTTCACCACCCCGACCAGCGAAGAACTAACCTTCGCTCTTGCGAACTGGAACTCAAGAATACATAGCCGGCTTATAACTCTTACCATGACCTGCTGCTTTCCCAGTGGCTTTGAGCGTGACTAAACATAAATGTATTTATTTTAGCCTTTTTTTTGTCTCCGGAACATGGTGGCAGCAAAAAGGAGGCATTGAAATCGCTTACAAAAAGTATTCGCATACTTTACATTCAGAATAAGAAAAAATTTCGAAAAACTTTGTGTAACATTGGTGAACTTGTCACTCAGCGGCTTGACAATCCTTCTTCTTCAAGTCGTTGTAAGAGCCTCGAATGCTAGCCATGTAGCCCTATACAAGAAGGGGCTTACTACCTCAATCTCACTCCACTTGCGGCCGGCATGACCCGACGGGCGGAGTTTGGAGTGGCCATAGCTGGAACAGTTTCGCGGGTTGTCTGTTTTCGTATGCAAAAATTATCATACAGACTAAATTACTGTTATTTACGGCTTATGCTGCTCTAGGAGTCTTACACCGAGTATTTTAAGTTCTGATTCAATTGTTTTGAATAGTTAGTTAATCTCACTTTCCTTGAAGAAAATTTTCATGAACTGACTATATACTACTCTGCTACAAGCTCTTTAGGTTCCGCAAATTTTTTTATTTGTAGCATAACTTATAGTAAATTACAAGCATTGTTTTGTCACCACTTCGCGAAGCAAACCTCAAACATTTTCTATGATCATGCACTCTGAGAGATATGCGAAAAAGTTACGCAATGACTTTGGTTAATTTTAACTTCTGGTACCTATCTCCAAATTAAGACTCACGATTAGAAGTTTCAATTCGACTTCCACACTCAATTTTAAGGCTGTTGTCTCACTGTTTGAAAACTCGATTGTACCNAGAATGCGAGCGTGTGAAGAAAACCAGATTAAACGCTCAGCATTTCCACAAACGTTGGGTGAAACGAGAGCCTGCGTGACTCACAACACTTATGACACCAAGCTTGAACGCTCGGCACGATTGTGCTTTACACGCGTTAATCGCTCAGCAAGTTGTTGCGTCGACGCTCTTTGGTCGCCGACGATGTCCGCACTCATCTCCTGCAAGCGATGCGCGTGCCAGGGTTGCCAGATGATTTACACCACTTTTAGCCAAATGTTACCCGAAAATTTACCACAAATAGCCACTTATATTTTTATTTTAAATTAATTATAAATCAAAGATACAGATAAATATCTTACCTCGATGAGTTCATTAAATTGATTCTATGGCAATGTCATCAAATTCCTGTAAAAATTGTTTTTCCGAAATATGTTTGCTGCATCCTGGTTGGTCNACAAGAATGTCAAAATTCGAGAATTTCGGGCGAGGGTACCCCCTTAAATAAATAATGAATCAAAGATACAGATAAATATCTTACCTTGATGAGTTTTTTAAATTGATTTGCATGGCAATGTCGTCAAATTCTTGTAAAAAAATTTTTCCGAAATATGTTTGCTGCATCCTGATTGGTCAACTTCATTGATATCTTGTGTTTGGGGTGTCAAACACATGTCGGTTGTAAAGAGGCTGAGCATTCTTTCTGTTACATGAAAGTCTTTGCAACAAGTTTCATTTGCTAGCAAATAAGATATAATTCTCAAGACGGAGTCTATCGTTTTAGTCGCTAATTTGTTCCTTTGTTTCTGTTTCACATTCGTCACAAATGAAAAAATACGTTCCACAAATGCATTACTAATGGGTGCTGAGATAAGTGTGAGCATCACTTGACCAATGTCACGAAAATAATTTTCTTCAAGCACATTTTCAAACTTGAAAACCATTGCCCAAAATTTGATTGGANCTAATGGGTGCTGAGAAAAGTTTGAGCATCACTTGACCAATGTCACAACAATATTTTTCTCCAAGCATATTTTCAAACTTGAAAACCATTGTTTAAAATTTGATTGGATCGGATGGTATGCTTCCTGTTTCGATCTCTTCATTCCAGTTAATATGAAGTAAATTCACGTACTGATTTTCAATTTTTGAGACGTCATACTTCTTTACAAAGGCATGAAATGATTTGGGTAAATTTTTAAANTATGCTTCCTGTTTCGATCTCTTCTTTCCAGTTAATATGAAATAAATTCACGTACTGATTTTCAATTTTTGAGACTTCATAATTCTTTATAAAGGCATGAAATTATTTGGGTAAATTTTCAAAATCTGATCTCATTTGACTCAGCACTCTTTCAGGTTTGAAAGGGTGAAGATTCTTCACCACATTATCGTCATCCAATGAGCGTCATTCTAATTGTCTGCTTGCCTCAATAACAGCATTGAGACATCTTTCTTTAATGGCATCCTTCTCTTTCTGTGGCATTGAAGATTGTCTGAGAAGGAGCTCAAATTTGGCTCCAAGAAATTTTGAGCCAATCTTTTGTTTGAGTGACTGATGAAGCATTTCAAGATCTCTATTTAACTTGCACACATCTGCATGTGTAGCCTGAAAAGCAGCATTCAGATACTCAAAATTTTGAATTATAGGTTGTAGAAAGGTGAGATATAAAAAATTTGCTCCATCATTATGCACGGTATCAATAATATTCGCATGATAGTTGCGTTCCTTGTATCTGAGTAGCTTAAAATATAATTATAGCTCCTCCCATTTCGTCACAATGGCATAAATGCACTTTCCTTTCACTAGCCAGCTAGTTTTTGCTGGAGTGATGAACTTTGTTGAATTTATGCATCCATCATTGAGCAACGTAAAAACTTCTCTGAATTCAGTTTGTCGGATGGAGCTACCTTTGAACCACCGAGCTATTTCTGCTATCAAGAAATCAAGGTTTGATGGTAATTTCTTGTTTGCATATTCACAACAGAGAGCTAAACTGTGGCAAGTGCATTTTATAAACACTATGTTTTCAATTTTCCTTTTAGTCTTGAGAAGACAGAATTGTGTTTACCACAGACACTACTTGCTCCATCTGGCGAAAATTCGATGCAGTCTTCAAATCAATATTGTTAGTACTAAAAAAGTTTTCAATTGCATCAAACAGATTTTCTCAAGTAGTAGAAACTACCTTCAACCATACCCAAAAACTCCGTTCTCAAACTTGGATTTTTGGGAATAAAACCCCACACACAAGCATAAGTGCTTCACTTATAAAATATCTGCTAATTCATCAATAAATAAATAATATTTTACGTCTCTCCGCTCTTGCGCTAATTCTTCAAAAAGTGACAAACTTATGACATTATTAATAAGGCATACATATTTAGTTCGGTGAAGTTTTAAATGCTCCGAAGTGCCGCCTTTGCAATGTTCTTTAACGATATCTCCAAGATGATCAACTGACCGAATACCGCAATGACAAGCAATTGCAACGCTGAATTTAATGTCAAATTCTATGAGTGATTTACTTACAGTTTTTGGTTTCAAGAACTTTGTAAGCGATTGACAACTTTTCATATTTTTTCCTTTGTTCCGATGCTTGTCTGATTTTTCATGCATCACTAAATTGTGCTTCTTAAACTGTGATATTGTGCATAAACATAGCTTACAAAAACAGGCATCATCTTTAAGCATCAACCAAGAGTGCTCTTTCTCCCACTCTTTATTGTATTTTCTACCAACAGATTTCTTCGCGCCTATAGTACCCATTGTGGGCAAGAATTGCTTCATTTACGAAACAACAGTTGTTTTTCGTAGTAAAACACTTCAATCAAATCTAGAAACAAAGACTAGGTGGCTGATTAAATGCATGAATCACGAATGAAACACCTCTATCGATGTCACTGTCTCACTGATAGAAAGACGGCCGCTCCTCGGAGGCTCGGCAACGCTGACTGGACCAAATTAGTCACCAAGCTTACAGGAGAAGTTCCCGCCTGAACTCGTTCGTTCGCCGTTCACACTGACACACTGAGAACAAACACGTTAAGTTTAGAATTAGATATAATTCTGTCGTATTTATTAAATGAATATTATTAGCAATCAGTAAATTAGCTATAATTAGCCAAAATGAAGGTGGCTAATTCTCAAAAATTCTCCTTAGCCACAGGTCATGAAAATTAGCCAGTTTGGCTAAGGTTAGCCACATCTGGCAACCCTGCTTGGAAGTGTTCTTCAGGTCTTTGTTTACCATTTTCATGCATAAATGTACATCCCTTTCGGTTAATTTTCGAGAACGACCAGTTCGTGCTCGATNTAAAAATCTGAAATTGAACATTTGGAAGCGAATCTTACTTTGATTAAAACGAGTGAGTCAAATCTCGAAGATCGTTTCCTATGATTTCAGGCAGAAGAAAATAAAAAGCACGTGAGGCTCCGTGGTTAGGAGTGGTGTACCAACGTCATAACAAGATAATTTTTTTAGTTTTTACGTTGAATTTGAAGTATTCCAATATCATATCTTCCACTTCGTACCGCATGCTGGCGTTTATCAGATATTGTTACTGAAGAGAATAGTGGATCTAGTTTCGAATATCGAATAAGTGAAGTTATATTAGAATTCATTTATT
>VOMN01053348.1:3253-19625 GCA_014899125.1 Orchestia grillus | reverse complement strand
TGGGTATTTTCATCCCCCCTTCCCTCTCCCTCCCCTCACCTCCCTCCCCCTCCCAAATACAAGACATTTCGATTCTTTTCCCTGACATTTAAATAATTAATTACAAGTTTAAATTTGAGGAGAAACCACGAGTAAGCTACTAAATTTCCTGCGGTTGTCTGATTGCTTTATCTGTGCAGATCAAGTCCTATTAATGAAGGAGTCGAGCATGGACACGACCCATCGGATATGGACCCAATTCTAGAGGTAAACTATGAAATTTCACCGCACTCAACTAAACTGGCGGTAAAGTGTGCACTAGTTGCTTTACGAAGGCAAGATCAACCTCACTATGCTGTACTTAGTTATTGCATGGGCTCACGTAACCCAGTTTACGAAAGGTCGTTTAGAATTAAAAACAAGGGATTCGTTTTCTTTTTCTGATCAACTCTTAAGTACGTCGTGTCAAGCAATGAGCGAAATGTTACCGCACCCACAGTGGAAGGCAACCTCAGGTTACTAGAACTCAATCCAATGGTGTACCGGCAGCGTCTGTACCGTAGGTTATTTGCTGCGCTGACGAATAGTTATGAAAAATGAACTATAAACATACTAACCCTTTATATCGCAGTTGCGCGAGGCCTTACGCGAAGTATTGCAGTTAAGGTTAAAGTAGCTTCCAGCCCGCACACGTCTCTTATTCCACTGTCGAGGAGAGCTCGAACTCGCTTTCGTCAGGCATTGAGAAAATTAAGATTTACCTCAAGAGGTTGATGGCTGAGGCGATAGGGCTTTCTTTTATCACCATTCATGTACCAGAACCTGATTTTGGAACTCTTTTGTAACTCTTGATTTTGCAATCAAGGTCCCGTACTATCTTTTTCGTTTTGAAGCAGACTGCAGTTGGTCCAGAGTAGTAAGCTTAGTTACTTGAGAGTATTTTTTGCTAAAATGGCTTGCCGTAAAACAGGAAAATTCAAAATCCCTTTGTTATCTATGATACACCTTAAATGATGATTTCCATAGCAAAAAGATACGATTGATACCTACCTATGATTTAGCTATAATTAACTGCAACAATAAAGGAAAAAAATTTGTATCCATAGAAGATTATTGCGTTCAAGTTTCTTGTATACAATAGAGAAACTGTTATACACATTTTTTTAATCAATTAATTTTTGCAACATTACATAAGAGACGGTTATAGAATTGGGTAACAAGTTTTAATAAACTAATGAAAATTTCTCTCATGATAGTAAGCGTTGATAAAGGTAAGTACGATAAATAAAATTTGGCTTCGCTGGTCATTCCATTTTTCAGGCTGCAGCGAATTTGGGGGCGGCGCAGCAGCCTCAAGGAGACCCTTACCTCGTTGTGAGGCGCCAGGACATCACCCGCTGGGGGGCGCCCGGCAAGGAACCCAGTGAGAGGCGCGAGCTTCAGGTTGGTTTAATGCAACATTAACTCTTTACGGCCCAAATAATTTCGACGATAAGAGTGTATTAAGCTGTGTACGAAAAGCCAGCTGCATCCCTGTGTATGTCGGCGTCTGTTTTTTTATGAAAAGCTTGCACTATCCTCATGCAGGTAGATCTTGAGTTCGATATAAACAGTAAAGGGTTTACTCTTCACGCCACTAATTTTTTAAACGTTAAACAAAACATTTCTTTGGCAATGCTGAAAGAAGGGCTATTTTTATTTAAGGGAGTTGTATCAGATATAACACAGGGTGGTACAAAAGTCCCTTCACTATTTTGAACATTTATTACGTGACAACTAACACGGCTATAATTTGGTGGTAGTGTGGGCTCAGTGGCATAGTGGTAGCGTCGTGGCCTCGTAGCCGAAAGGATCTGGGTTCGATACTCGGCTCAGGGAGGCATTTTCACGTGACTGTAGAGTACTTCCCTTGGAAAAGTAAGTTTAAACCACCCATTCCTCGCATGCCCCACCACACCAGTAGTTGTAAGGCATTTAAAACCCAACGGTATAACGTGTTGGAATTAATAAAGGTTATTTATTTATTTACAAAAATGTGTTGCATATGAAATGAAAGAAAAATTTAGAAGTTTCATCTTATATCAATGATACTGATTTGAAGCATATTTTATAATCGAGATTTACATAGTTATCATATCCCAAAAATGCCGAAATACAGCAAAGACGAGCAAGCAACGACAGTGGAAGGTTATTTCTTTCGCAATGGATCGTTAGTTACAGTACAGAGATACTTCGTAAGAACATTTATTTATTGCCACAACTGGAAGATTTGGACATGCAGAATTTGTGGTTCTAACAAGATGGGGCAACACCAAGTACAGCAAGAAAAACCATGGCAATACCATGAGCTCCCTTTCCTGGTTGTTTAATTTCACGTTTTGGTGACGCTCCGTGGCCACCACGGTCTCCTGATTTAACCTCTGCAGATTTTTTTATACCTTAAAGGAAAGGTTTACATCAATATGCCTAATACTTTTTATGAGTTAAAAACCAATATCATCAAAGAAATCAACAGCATGACTCCGTTTATTTTTGAAAATGTAATAGAAAATACTGTGCGTAAAATACGCTTGTGTTTAAATAATAAGGAAGAGGATTAAAAGGATATCATATTTAAATAATAAAACTTTAAGATTTTTTGTTTTATTTCATACGCAACTTATTTTTATGGCCGTATTAGTTATGGTGTAGTAAATGTTGAAATCATATTTAAATAATAAAACTTTAAGATTTTTTGTTTCATTTCATACGCAATTATTTTTATGGCCGTATTAGTTGTGTAATACATGTTGAATTTAGTGAAATGACTTTTGCGCCACCCTGTATAAGGTGAAGTTAAGGGTAAACGGCTATGTGCGTATGCATTCAGATTTATGAGACCGTACCTAATACTTGTTTTCATATTTTTAATTATATTTTACGGCACCCATGTGTGGTCACAAATTTTTCAAATGATTTACAGCTAAAATCAAGATTTTTTACGGGTTTTCATTTAATTTTTTTAGGAAGGTGGATATACGCAGAACCCGTCGCAGTCAAGCGATGAAGGAACGTTGTTGCTGTCAGGCGATGGAGAAACATCGTTTCTGTCTGGCGATGGAAAAACATCGTTGCCGTCAGGCGATGGAGAAACATCGTTGCAGTCAGGCGATGGGGTAACACCTGAAGTTTCGAAAGAGTCGGACAGTGACGGATCCATGAAATTCAACGTGGACCTCAGAGATAGGACTGACAGGAGAGAGCGTGGTCATTATCCAGTAGACGGGCCCAAGAACATTTTTATATTCAATTTTGAGAAAATTAAAACCAAAAATAAAAAAGAGATGTGCAGGAAAGGTTCTGATAAAGATCTAGCAAATCTAGAGAGTGTTTTCCAACAAACTGGCTACAATGTAGAGCCTTACAAAGACCTAAATAAAGAAGACTTCTTTTGTACGCTACAGGAAATAAGTCAGAGGGAAAAGCTTGCTCAATCCAAAATCTTTGTTTTGGTCGTAATGAGTCACGGAAACATAACTGATGGTCAACATTTTCTTACTTCAGACGGTGAACATGTGAGCATTGACACTGTGCGAACCAGATTCAACGACAAACACTGTGCGCTACTGAAAGGTAAACCAAAGATTTTTCTAGGAGCTTTTTGCCGCAGACTTCAGAAGAATGCCCGCGTCAATATTGATGATGCGAGCGCCAACTCGGCAGACTTGACTCCATCAGAAGCTGTACAAACTCAGTCTGGAAATGTTGGCTTACCCGAGACCGATTTCAGGACACGAGCTCACCTGAATGATTTGGCAGAAGTGGGTCAAGTGTTGAAGCTCCTCGAAGAATGTTCGACACAAAGTGAAATAGAACAAGCGATGCAAGGAGTCAACCCTGATGTCGCTAGAGCTCTTAGTGAGCTTACTAGTCCAGAAGGATGCCATGTAAGTTCCAACTTCGATCATGATGATTCGGGTAAACAAAATGATGAGATAATCCGGACTAATCTGTTGGCTCCACTCGAGGTACGTCCTAAGGATTTTAACGACATGATGACCCTGTACTCGTGCAAGAAGGGCTACCGTAGCGTGAGGAAGTTTAGCACTGGCTCGCGTTTTATAACTGCATTTTGCTCTGTTGTTGCGAAACATGGTTGGGAGTACAACTTGGATAGGCTCTACTCCGAAGTCGAAATCATGATGGCGGAAAAGTGTCCTGAGGACGATATGACAATGGAGGGATATGCCCCCGACAAGGAGAGCAGAACATTCAAGACCTGCTATCTCTTTTAACTTTACATTCTACGTTTCCGTTACAGTGCTCAATCACAAGGGTTAGAATAATATTTGAAATGTACTTTTGGTTCCTGTTCACCATTGGTTGCTCTTCTTCATAAGAAAAACATTATATCACGTTTGAATTTGCCTAATATTCGCCATCTAAATCGTATCAGTACGTTTTGTTGGGAATAGACGAAAGTAAACCCAGGACAGCCGATGGTGATGTCTTGATCCCAGTTTGAGAATTTTAGCATTTTTGGTTAAGAATAAGTCACATGAAAGCAGAGTTTCGGTTAAGATTAAGTCACATGAAGGCAAAGCTTCAATGTGTGGACTGACTTTCGAGATTAATATCTATGTACTGCGAATTTAATTACGTAAAGAAATACCTTCCGAATATTTTACACGGGTAAATTAAATCAGAATTTGTACCGAACTCTAACGTCAGTTTGACGTACAGTAATTGAATTGAATTTATTACCTCAGTTCAGACATCTGATGTCAACACGTTTCGAGGTATTATTTTGCTAGGGTCGAAATGACCCACCGGTGAATCAGAGCCCAAGAAACGTGTAAGTTGCTTAAAATTGAAGGAAATTCTGTGTCAATCTCACCTCCTCGTGACAAATTAGCCAGATGCTCAGGAGCTCAACGTTAGGCTCCTCACCTCGAGCTGGAGAGGCGTTCTCAGTCCCTCGCTACTCGCCTGCACTCAGCTCAGCAAGCGAGCCTCTTCGTGGAGTCTATGGATGAAGTTCGGACTACCCGCGGCCCAGGCTACACTGGTGTGCCCCCTTTTCGGAATGTAGGATTTAATCTTCCTTTCCAACGAGAAGCACTTCGTCCAGAATCGAACCTGGGACCTCCTGACCATAGGTAAACACGCTACCACTTGCGCTACGAAGCCCCTGTCCAAGAACACAGCCCCTGTAAGGTGCTGCCAATTTTTGCAGAGGCGGCGGGGTCTGGTCCGGTCCGGGGTGTCGGAGGGCAGCCGTTTGGTCACAGGGCCTTCCCTCTCGGCCCGCCTGCATTGAGGACTGTAAAGATTCTCTATATTTTCATTCTCCTTAGTTAAGAAAAAATTATGCTTGATTTAAATGTGCAATTTCTAGTATAGAATATTATAAATTATAAGAAAATCCATGAAAAACAGATGTACGAGGTAAAATATGTATGGTATATAACCTTATTTCTAGTGTTTCGTTGTGATTATTAAGTGAAGTGCTTGATCAATCGTTTTATGTGATCTAACAACTGCATTCTGAATTGTTTACTATCATTTCACTGCTTCTTCCACATCAACAAGGATAATTTATAAGAGCTGCTTTTAATTTACTATTTGTAATGCTGTATGAGGTTTGTTTTGTAAAAATATGCCCTGGGTTTGTGTCAATACGAATGAATTATCAGTTGGAGTATAATTTTTGTTGTTTGTATGATTGTTCTGCTATAATCAAATTTCATATTATATTACAATTTATTGGAATCCCATAGTTTCTAATTTATCCTTCTAGTGATAACAGATGCGTACCTACGGACAAATCCGTAATAGAGTAAGTTGAAAATTTCCTTAGCCTCAGTCGCTCAATCACCTATGTCGTAACCTACTCTCAGACATCAATGTATTACTCTATTCTTAGTCATCCATGTCTTAACTTTTTCTGTCATCAATTTCTTGACCTACTCTCAGTCATTCATGTCTAAATCTAATCAGAATTGTGGTACTGAATATTCGCCGAACAATGACACTCGAAAGCGGATCAANACATCATGCAATTCTCAGGACGTTACTCTACGTTACATCATGTAATTCTCAACTAAGAAAGGTTGTGTCATTGGGTAAACCAGTTGGACGAAACAAATATTGAACTTTTTGGTTGAAATGCTGCGGCAAAGGTCCGGAGAAAATTGTGGTACTGAATATTAGCCGAACAATGACACTTGGAAGCGGATCAATCATATTCTAGGGTTGCTTTAGTACCACAGGTGTTGGAAGTATTGAAATAATAGTAAAAAGAAGGGATAGCGTTTATTATAGAGGTATTTGGCAAAGAAATTTATGTCTCAGCTTCAAGCCAAATTATTGTTTAACGACAAGACAACGATCCAGAGCATTCTAAGAAGCTAAGACAAACTTGATTAAGTACAAATAGAATAAATGATCTGAAATGGCCAAATCAATCTCCAGATCTTAACCCGAGCGGAAATATGTGGAAGATTTGAAACTCAGAATTCGAAAAAGGAATCCTCAAAACATCCCTTAACTAAAGGAAATTCGTCGTGAAGAATGGAAACATATTAGCCAAAAGAGGTTTGGTCCCTAACAAGAGGTTCGTAAGGGACCACTCTACACCGCTGCGGGCTGTTCTCAACAGCAAACGTTACGCTATGAAATGTTGAGAGACGATTTAATAAATCCAGAGTGAACGTTTGCGTTGTAAAGATATCATTTTGAGATGATTTATTTTCAAATACTAATTTTATTCTTAGTCTTTTAAAGTGATTGTCTCATTAAATGCCTCATTAAATATTCTATCGGTATCAGTAAATGCTCTTTGTCACAATTTTTTGAATATACCTAACTACGCATTTCTCCTAATGTATTGTAGGCTTTTACGGGACGATGTGTGTTTCACTCAGTTTGAGATTATACTTTTGAATATTTTAATGGTTGTAGCAAACTATTGAATATAGTATAGGGGTTAGCATTAATGTGAATAAATGATGTAGCTTAGCCTATCAGTATTCATTTAATGAAGGGGTGAAAAAATCACAAACTATGAGCCTACACTCTAACGAATGCTACTCGACCCACAAAGGTATTCAAATTCTTCGTTTATCTTCACAGCTCAGCGAATAGAATGAAATAATAAGGAACTTTGTGTTTTATAATTTTCGTGTCAGATGTGCACACAGGGCTACAAAAATCACGTGAATATTATATCAGCGGAGTAACCGTCGATCGCAACATCTTTATATCGTAAGTAAATGACAGCTTCCAGAACAAAGAGCACAAACTGGGACAATGAACTCGACACAAAAAACTTTAACATAAGTGAAGCAGGCATTTCTTTCAAGCAGAAGTTCCATAATTCGACAACAGGTAAACAGGTAGTCTGAGCAAACTGAAACGAAATATAGGAATGATATCGTGAATAAATTCAAATTGGGTTGAAAAACAAGTGCAGATGAAACATCAGTACTCATCTACTATTCGTTGAGAGCATTGAAAGGAAATTTCAGTGTACGAAACTTGTGATTTTTCTGTATAAAACGCAGAATAACTATTCAAAACAGCAGAAATTATACGCTTTGCTCCGCCACAAGTGCTTCTTGAGCCTCAGTTATTCGCTCATTTAGCTGACGGTCGGTCTCATCAAGCTCGGCTGTATGCCTGACAGTTCACATCGTACAGTTCGATTGAAATCTATAACATTGGCGAAGGGAAAAACCCACTGGTTTCAACTTCTTTATAAAAAATTGATCTTCAGACTTTTCGAGTGATACATTGTAACGTGTGCCCTTTTCGGGATTTCTGATAGTAGAGTTCTCTTTGATTAATTAACCTGATGGACTCGATACGGTTTCGAAGGACACACGGCAGTGGAGAACGGGATATTTCCTTGAAGGTAATTTTCAACATCTTAGCATCAGGGAAACTTAACAGGACTTGAGTCTATCATCAGTAGGATGTGAAAGAGGTACGGTTTTTCTTCATTTATTATAAAATGGCTTGAAGACAGATGATAATAAGAAAGTCAACAATTTCAACGACGAGGAGGCTATACTTACAGGTAGGAGATTGTCCGAGATCTGACCTATTCTCAACAGTTATTCAAGCCTCAAACTCTACAGGTGAGATAGATCGAACTGGTTACTAAACTAATAGGCATATCTCGATCAGGATATCGCTGACGAGTTACATTCCTCTTCTTAAGGTTACCGCGAGGGCTGATCACACACGATAGTATCAGGCCAATACTAATTAAGTATCCGGACAACATTACTCTTCATCAGTTCGGGGGAAAACTGAAAAGGAAAAAAATGAATTTACAGCAAACATTGAACTTGGTAGCTCTAAACATAAAAGCCATAAAATTTAAAAACAACAGTCGTAACTCAATTGAACTATTACACAATAGATGGATATATGTGCATATATATGTACATATAGACGTAAAATAAATTTGATTAGGAAGGATAAATGCACTGAATATATTTCAACTAATACGTTTAAAGATGCAAATAAACCGTGGCTATTAACAGTCGTATTATAAGATGAATTAAATACTTTCCGTTAGCTTCAAATCTGCTGCATCACACTGAGTTAGAATTCAAAATTGGTCTGGTGCCAATTCTGTTAAGACTACAAGAAAAGGGCACTGAATAGTAGTTAACTTTGGGTGACAATGCCGAAATTTATGTGAAGCAATTTCTGTCATTTCACAGCTTAAATTTGTATCAAGGGACAATCGTGCAGACTTTTCTTGTATGCTTTAGAGTCCATTACATATTTATATACAAAGTAATTCTAACCGGAAAAGTGACCTCAACTCCAGCAACAACTAGCTTACAAGACCTTTTAAAGGTAAAAAATAGATTATGCTTCTTTCTATATATATATATATATATATATACATACATACATATATACCCTTTCCTTTACCAGCTGAAAATCTTTTGTTGATGTGTGATCGATGATACCAAGTTGAAGTAGGAGTCTAAAACAGTAAATTTAACGTTTTTTTAGGAAATATTCAACAATTAGAGTTAAACAGCTTCCCAAATACAGCTATTTCACCGCTATGTATGGACTATAGCTACATCAGCGCGCTTCATGCACTGATCGACTCTCAGATAGAAGAATAAACTGTGGCAGTGAAACGGTTGTCAGTATGCATTTATCATCTCTTCACTATTTCGGTATTCGTTCAAAACGTTAATGAGAAAATGATTAATGGATAATGGTCAGTAAAGTATCATGAATATAGGATCTAGTACGATGGACAACGGTAAATTTATCAGCAATATATTAAAAAAGACGTAATATTAGTGTTAGGCTTCGCGAGCATGCAGAATTTCTTGCAATAATTTTCAAGTCTTACGTCACGATTTCGCCTGCGTGGTTTTATGTTAACCAAATCATATTAGTATGGGTGACGCGCTCCGTTTTCTAATATCCTCAAACTACGCCGGCGAGCGGTGCCAAGTTTTGAAGAACAGAAAATGCAAGGCCTGTTCAGCATTTCAGCTCTTCGTAGTTCGTCACTCGCCAGTAAATCCGCTAAATCGCCAGTATCTTCCTGGTCGTGCGTGAGTGAAGTGTTCTCGTCAAGCTCCTCGCCGGCGTGCCCATGTGTTCTTGTAACTCGAGCAGGCGTGTCTGGCTTCTGAAGTGTTTGTGCTTCGCAGTCCGTGTTACTGATTATAGTTGACGTGCCTAAGATGATCAAGTTGACTGGAAGTCTGTAAACTAACTTGTTACTAAAATGAAAGTTTATTTTAGTGTTCTCAATTGGAGTACTTCCAAGTTCTTTTTGTTAAATATGCCCAAATAACATTCTGTATGATTACTATTCGTTCTAACCTAACCACAGGCCCGTTATTTTCTGTTGGAGAAGTTTCAGGTCTTGTGAACATTATCGCGTGCTTGCATTACCGCTGAATATTCTCTTATGTTTCGTTGAGTCGGCTTCGGCTGCGATTTGCACATCGGTAGTTAGCCGAAAATGATTCTGGTTAAAAAAGAAGTTACAACTCGCGAATTGTGATCATTAAAGCAATGTATCTCATCTCCTACGATCTAGGCGAACATTTTTTTTTGTATCAAGCGTTGCGTGTAAGAAAATTTGAACAACCATGCTCAACTGTATTGTAAAAGTTTTGGATCAGTGTTATTTCAAATGAAAGGTTAATTACGCTACAAGAGTAACTGCTGGTGTTTACATCCGAGTATTTCAGGCAATATTTGTCTTTCGGCTTACAAGCGCTAAATGTGTTGCAAAATGAATTTAATCTTCTCACTACGCCGTTGAAACTTGAGCCTAAATTAATAATCTTCATGAGAATTCTGGCGCAAGAAGTCTTTTAACTAACCTAACTGCTTAACCTAATTAACCTTTGTTCATTACTGTTTTGAAATGCAAAAAATATCAAGATAAATGTAAGTGTTGCCAGGATTTTTGTGTTGGGGGTCTTGAAGTAAAAATGAACTCTTATTTCATGTATTAAGAGCTGAGAACCAGTTTCTAGTCTGAAAGTTATGGGGGCTATAATATCGAAAATGTTGATGCAACCCACCAAGTTTTCTGAAAATAAAAGCCACTGAAAGGTTCATGACCGGAATCAATAACAAATGGTCGAAAATAGTTACCAATTACCAAGGCGACCACTTGTATGCAAATCAGCCTAATCGACTTAGGCTTGTTGTTCATGCTTCGTTTAGCAATAAATTTGCCAATAACCTTTCCTGGTAAACTGTCTCAGTATTTATTCAAGTCAACGAAGTTTTCAAGTGTTGAATCTGAGGGCTTAACAACCAAAATTGGGAACCAGATATTGATTTAAAATCCTTTCATATTGACAGTAGTTCTGACAGATATTTCAGAATTTATTGTTCAATTATTATAAAGGTTGAATAATTCCGTCAATTCTTTTCTTTCGGAGTGGTGCTGTGGCAGTCTACCGTAAACGTTGCTCAGCTGGGATTTTCCTCATATTTGAACCGTAATTCCTTGTGTCTTGCGTACACCTCAGTCAAGGATAACTGCATTGAACTTTTTTGGGCTGTTCTCTCATTTTTCTTTGTAGAGCTTGTCATCAATTATGAGAGCAGCAATATTTTACTATACAAATAGTATTTTACTCATGTTAGAAGTACATGCATGATGAATAATTTTTATATTCACCAGAGCAAACATTACCTCGCTCAAAGTCGTGATATGTGCGTACAGGCGTCTCCCACATGTAGAATGCTAGATCGGTTCCAGCGAGGAACCGCTCTAATGTCGCACCCCCTCATGGAGCGGTGTGAAACTTTCAGCTAGAGCAGGCTTTAAATATCACGGAAAATACTTTGCTTGAGAAGAAAGAAATAGTGCGTTATAAGCAGCGAATAAGATAGAGAGGTCGTTAGTTAGCTCGAACCGATCTTGCGGTGGAAAGCTATGATGCAGGTTGCGTGCCTGACACACGATAATGCGTCCTGCCGTCCATGATAATTTCCTACTGTAAGTTAGCTGCTGTTTCAATGAAGTTCATGTCAATTTACAGTGTATTGGGCTATAACATTCATTATCCTATCTAACGAGTCCTAGATCATTTCTTCAATTGTACTTGCGCCTTAGATTTAGAGTCAGCGAATTTAACGATTCATGACTGCAGTCACATGTTCGAGGGACATTCGAATTTAGGCAGTGATTGATGAAAAAATTGAATCAGACATTTTTTAACTTTGTGCTTATGATTGAAGGAAAAATTAGGTAGATTAATCAAAGAATTTGGACTAATTTTCGAATGATCATTTTATTCCTTGTGCTTTTGGACAGCCTATCTACAACCAATAAACTCGTCCAACATCACAACACTGTAAAATCATCAACTCTATTCAGTGATGGCTGTCGGATAGTATTGTACTTGATAAAGGGAAAGCTCGTCCCTTTTGTAGAGTGACTTAATTTAATTCAAGCTTCTGATCGAAAACATTTCTAACGATGTGTTGGTCTTCATCAGGCTTTGACTGTTTGCTGCTGATGTACGTAATTAGTACTTAGATTTTAGTTGTGTAAAAGTTTACCCGAGTGATGTAAAAAACTGGCACTGCACGCCTAGGACGAGTGTTTGAAAAGTGTGTTGGCAGATCATATAATTTTATTATGCACCGCACAGGGCAAATGTGCATAATGTCTTCACTATAATTCTTGTACATATTGAATCAAAGCGTGAGCTTGTATCTTGCAAATTAGTTTGTGATACAGATTTCAACCTCCATGATGGCTACAGGAACAAAGAAGGAAAGCCAAGGCAGCGCTGCAAGAGATGGCGCCCTGTACTACAACATTCCTGTTTCCGCCTCCGGCTCCCATAACACACGTGTGTGTTTGCTCACTGAAGGATCAGTAGCTTCATTGCCTTCACGAACTTCTCTTGAACTGGCAAGTTCGAACAGCTCGACACTTGAGGCTGCCAATCTTCAATGCGTTACTGTCGGTCAACATCAAGTAGACGGGAAGAAATCCTCGCCCAGCAAATTGCCCGTCTTAAAGTCTAAGTCAGCCCCTGTTCCTGCTAAAAGAACTACCCTCAGCAAAGTATTAAAGAAGAAAGCCAACAAGGAGAAGACTGACTTGCGATCGAGTGATACTTCCGATAGTAATATTATCCATGCGTATCAAAATTGCCCTCAAACAAATTCGGAAGCCAATTTTACGAACGAAACTGATTTCAGTTGCCGTGAAGACGCTGCGGGTTCAAAACTTGGTAAAAAGAAAAGCTCGACTGGTAGTGGTATTTTCGGCTCCTGGCTAAGAAAGAAAGGCAAAGATTCTCGTGGCTCTACTAAGTCTGTTCCTCCGCTACCGATTATCATCGTTGAAAACGCAGATTGCTGCACTTCAAACCAAAGTATAGAAAGTCCTGTTGATCCTGAGATCCAAGTCGATTTAAGAGTAAATGATAAAAATGGACACAAGACTTTTGATTTTTCTCCTCGTGCTGTGTCTGGCGTGTCATGGAAGTTCAACGATAGTACCGAGAACAATGTTGACAAACCTGTCATGCCTAAACTTGGTGCTTCAGATCAGTGTTCTCGTCTATCTACCATGAACACCGAGAACGATATTCTGCTTCAGCAAGCATCTGACACTTCGTTTGAATCGTTCGGTCAATCGGCCACGGACATTTACTCGAAGCAAATTGACATGGATCTTACCAATGAAAGCATGAGGTCGACCTGTGATGATCTTTCTGAAGCCAGTGTTGGCACTTTGGAAGCAGTCCCAGTAGACGATCGCACTTCTGAAAACAGAGAGTCGTGCTTAGGTCCTTCAAGTGTGGATTACTGTAATTTGGATTGGAGCGAGGGCAATTACAAAGTCTTGAAATCTGACGCAGACACCGTTAATTGCAAGGATGATTGTACTCCCCCAGTCCTTCAGAATAAGTACGAGTCCCGCGACTCTACGGGCGATCCTGTCTCCAAAAGTACTCATTTCGGTGCCATGTCTGTGCACAATGTTAACTATCCATTTATTGAGAGCAACATCGATATGCGAGTTAACTCCGAAATTGATGTTCAAATTTCAAATGATGTGGTTGAGCCTCATTGTTGGCAACATCTTCTCAACCCTCCCAGGTCGTTGATTTTCTCTGTTGCACCCACTCGCAACAGCCTTTCTCGACTCGCCGGAATTGCGGAAGGAGAAAGCGAGACCCTAAGCTCCATGATCTCTGTGGCCTTTCCTGCAAATTCAGCATCACAAAGTATTGATAAGGATAAAAATGTTACGGGTAACGACAAGTGTGTATCTAGATTTACAGAAAATATCTCCAAGTTTCCAACCGTCGAGGGGAAAATACCTTCCAATGATATACTATCTTCTGCTTCTGATTTGATACTAGACAGTGTAATTACCCATGATACGGCTACGTCTCTTATCGAAAATTTTATCAAGGATGAAACTAGTCCTACTCAGAAAAACGATAGTGAAACTTGTAGCCTTATCGAAAGTAAAGTTTTGCGGGACGTGCCTTCTACTAGAAATCTTGATGTACCTACGCCGCAAAATTGCTCGTACGAGAAAAATGGCCGGTCTCCAATGTTTGAAAGCAAGGATATCACGAGTACGAGTTGCTCGTCTCTCTCTGAGAATTGTACGCAGAACATATACGTGAAGAGCAACGAAAAATTAAACAGGGGAAACATCTCGCCTTGTATTTCCCAGGAAAATAATCAAATTATTTCGAATAGCACCTGTGACTCTGACCTAGTATTCACTGATGTTCCAGTGTCCCGAAACTCTCACATTTCAAGCAGCGCTGTTGATAGCACGAGTCCGTCTGCTGATTTAAGCGAGAACATTAACTCTAATTTGCATATGGGTGACGACCTTTTACCAGAATCGATCTGCAGCAGCTCCCGACTGAACACTGAAGCTCCTGATCGTCCGGAAAGCAGTTTTAAAGAAAACACTATTAAGAAGACGGGCCAGGTAGAGGAAGTCCAATCTGCTCCTAGGGAGTTGAACTCGGATACTGTGGTACACACAAAATCTTGCGCTGCAAAGAGCAACTCTGATGCGGACATGACTGATACGGACGAGGAAGAGCAGGATCCAGCGAGCGATGATCAGACGGCTCTGGATCCGGCTCTGAGAGGAAGCGAGTCAGTGGCCTCTTCGTCCGAGATTTACAACACGAGCTACATTGCCAAAGTCTCGTACGTTAGGCCTAAAGTTATGAGTTCTTCACATTCGTCTGCCTCGGTCGTGCAGTCGGCTGTTCCTAAATCAGTGAAACCTTCCGGTTTTTCAAATGATCTTTATCTTGTTTGTGGTGGTGAGAAGCAGACTCCATTATTCGAGAACTGTCTCAGTCTTGCTGCTCCTCCAAAAATTCCGGGAACTTTTACCTATTACGAGTTATCCAATAAACCTCGAGACTTAGTTGTGAATGAGTGCTATCCTTGCATGCCGTCCAGAGACATGCGCCGTTTTGAAGATTTTGACTCAGTTTCATTCGATCCTGGGAACTTTGATGTTTCTCTTTTACAAAGACTCTTTGCCTTGGACATGGAGGGGGAAACCTCTGAAGATGACCGTGAAATCATAAGAGGAATACGGGCGAACTTGGTAGATTTTCAGAAGAAGAGCGAGTGGCTTATCAAGAAAAGAAGAATGAAAACCCTCAGAAACTTAGGTAAGAATCTTTAATTTACTTACGGAATTTCAAATGGACATTTTGATGGAATGCTGAGTATTGATTTTGAACGTCATGAGACAAGTACCTAAAAGGCTTTTATTTTTTAATTAGAATAAGTATAGTTAGGGAATTTTTTTAGTAATATTTTATAATGTAGTTGCTAAGTGCTGCGTGAGCCTTGTTTTCCAATTTAATTTTTATTTAGAGGTGTGGCCTCTCCAGAGTGCTCTGAAAGACTACAAATGTGCTTTTTTTCAGACAGCGAAGTGAATCATGTGGAGTAGAAGTGAAATGAATTACATATTTTGATACTGCGTCAAGTTAGGAACTTCATCTCTGTTAAAATTGCCATTATATTTATTTCACTTTCAATCTGTATTCTCTAGTCTATTCGTTCAATGGCGATTACGGAGGCTCATTACAAAAGCCTTTATTACGAAATTCGGAGATGAAAGATCAAAGCCTTCAAACACCAAAGGTCACTTCGCATGCTAGATTATTACGGCGGAGGTCACTTCGTATGCTAGATTATTACGGCGGAGATTCAATAACTCAATACTTCGGATCGACTGAAGGGCTTTCAGTCGCGTCCCTCTTTGCTGACGCTATCTCGGCTGGTGTTTGTTGAGCGAGTTATCAGCTGACACACCCGGCTTGGATCCTGTCTTTATTGGCACCCACTGGGTCCGGCTTAAGGTAGAAAAGTGGCACTCCGATATTAATATTTTACTTGACACCACAAATACCGCATCAAGTTGCTGATGATGGAGATGGCCAAAAAACGCCTGCAGCGAAACCGAAACTTTGGTGTATTTCGGGAGTTGGGAGCAACATGCTTGTGTATAGTTTATTATTTTGAGGTTTTACGGTATCTTTAGGGATTTTGTTTAGCGGTTGCTCCTGCTGAAGACAGGTTGATGCGTAGGCTAGGCCATGTTTGCCTTGTGGTTTTCTGGAGGTGATTGTTCTTCGATTGTCCAGGGCATTATCATTCGTAGCTCATCCCACAGTTTTGTGATCTTCGTAAGTGCAGGTAAGATTCATCAACTAAGAATTTGTTAATGCTACGTTTTTTTTTCAATATACCATGCGACTTGGCATTGCTGTGATGTACCCAACGACTTCGCGAGCCCGACTTGGCCTGCCCAATGACTTGGCCTGCCCAATGACTTGGCCTGCCCAATGACTTGGCCTGCCCAATGACTTGGCCT
>VOMN01053345.1:0-12047 GCA_014899125.1 Orchestia grillus | reverse complement strand
TGAATGCTAGTCAGAGCATCACGGCTGAAGCTCCCTGCACTCTCCTGGACGAAATGCGGACTCATTTACAGCAAATGTGGCCTGCGCTGGTGAATCAGCGAGGTCCAATTCTGCTGCATGACGATGCACGCCCTCATCTTGCCAGAATGACTTAACAGAAACTCACAGACTTGGGATATGAAACTTTACCACGGCCACCTTATTCTTTTGATGTTATGTCCCACGGATTACCGTTTTTTTGAAGCATTTGGAGAACTTTTTACGGACCAAAACTTTGGGAACTAAATAGAGGTCGAACCTGCCCTCACGGATTTCTTAGCTTCTAAGTCTCAGGATTTAATCGACGTGGCATAAATGATCTTCATGATAGATGGCTAAGATGTTTCGCTGTTCAAGGTTCATGCTTTGACTAATTTGAACGTCATATGTCACTTATTTGATTATAATTATTAAAAGATTGTGTCTTAAATCGGCCATTATTTTCTGAACAACCTGGCAGATTCCTATATACCTATATATATATATATATATACACCTAAATGCCTATGTTCCTATATTTACAGATATCTGGATATTTTTATATGAGACTTAATGAAAAAAAACTCTGCAGTAGTAAATATATTTTAATAAACGAGGAAACTAACGAACGTTAACCTCGTTATTTGTGACCACGCCAACAATTCCAATTTAATCGGTTCCTCAGTGGCCAACATTGCAGGCTTCCATCGTTCTAAGTTTAACAGCCCACGTTCTCTCCTTGATGAAACGTTGCTGCGCCTACGCTCCGCTGTGTCTGTCCCTCTGTGCGTCCCAGATGAAATTATTTTCGGACAAGTCTGCAGAGTTGAGCTTTGTTCGGAGCTCGCGAGTCACAGCACCGGGAGACATGCCGGCGCAGTGCGAATTTAACATTCGCACGAGCACCTGAATAGAGGAGTAAATAGAAGATCTGTTATCTGATGATTGAAGTGTTGTTCGTAAACGGGTGCCCACGGCTTCAAACCGACAGCTTTAAGTGTTCCTTCAAAGGGCGAGAAGGATTTTTTTTTGCGTAGATCACTCGAGGAGAATCATTCAGAATTTTATTTAGAAATTTAAATGGTGGTTGTTAAAACTTTTCAAGCGCCTCTTCCAGGAGGTGGCCCAGCCGTAACGTGAGAGGCAACGTTGGGGTTTAATTAATTTTAACGTTATATTCATGTAAATTTCTGCTTAAATTTCTTTGGCCGACGTATAATCGTCACAAAAATTTGGCACAACTGATTCCCATTTTGCAAGCGTTTGAACTTGCACTAGCTAGTCAAGACCCACGCGCGCTTCCCTACTGCAGCATGACCAGAAGCCTCGGTCAGACTGCAACGCAATAGCAGGCATTTTTTGCAGCCTTTTCGTTATTTGCTCGCTCGTAGGAGCCCCGTCACATTACTCCCGCGGAAATGAGATTGCGAAATGTCATCAATACTAAATAATTCTGATTATGCTCGAAACTTTCGCTTCAATTTCCCCTGATATTGAAGTTGACACATGAAATATTTATTCATGAAAAGCGATGCTTTGTTCATTTCAGTTGATCCTAATGAAAACCCAAGCTAAGCAATTTATATCTCGCTCGCCTCAGGCCGCGGCACAATAAGTATTTTACTATGGTCGCTAATGACGTCATTTCCTGCGAGGCCGGGCGGGCACTCACCCTAGAGTTTTGTGGTTCAGGAGGCAGGGGAAGACTTCAGCGTCTCCTGTCTGAGGACCTCTCTCAATAAAACCACAACTTGAAACTAGCTTTGCAATTGGCAAGAACAGTTTTGAGTGTGAGTCAAATGTGAGTAATTCAAATCTCCATTTTACGTAGCTTTTGAATGGGTAAGTGAGCGTTTTTAACGGCTTTTATGATACACATTAGGTTACAATTAATGTATTTTGCTTGCATGGCCAAACAATATGATATCTCTAACATTTTCTAATTTAATTTGGCCGGTGAGGTGTCCTTGAACTCTGCTACAAGTTTGCTGTACAGACACCTTGTAATCGTCCCTGATGTGTCTGTAGAGCGAGCGGTACTCTCTAAAGTTTTAAGACTTTCGATTTTCTGAAGAGAATGCCTTGTAGGCGAGTAAATTTCTGATAAAAGAATGATTTCTAGATAAACTTAAGTTTTAAAAAACTTCCCCCTGCGCCTCCTTGCTGAAACTACTGACCAAGAAAAGCTTTCGCAACTTTGAGCGTTTTTCACAACTTTTGTCACGAACTTCTTCACTTCGGCTAGCACCCATTTCGGCTGGGAGAGAGAAAAGATTACTTCAGATCTCCTTTATTTTTGAGCTTCCATCCAGCTGCACAACTCGATACTACGAGGCGTTAAATGAAGGCTTCACGTGGTCACCTCAGGCGAGGGGTGAGAGCTGCGTACAGCTAGCGGTCCATTGAGGCTGCCGCTCTGTACAGCACACTCCTAACAACACACTCCTCACAACACACTCCTCACAACACACTCCTCACAACACGCTCCTCACAACATGCTCCTCACAACACGCTCCTAACAACACGCTCCTAACAACACACCCCTAACAACTCACTCCTAACAACGCACCCCTAACAACACACTCCTAACAACACACCCCTAACAACACACTCTTAACAACACGCTCCTAACAACACGCTCATAACAACACACTCCTAACAACAAACTCCTAACAACAAACTCCTAACAACACGCTCCTAACAACACACCCCTAACAACACACTCCTAACAACACACTCCTAACAACACACTCCTAACAACACGCTACTAACAACACATCGCGTGTGTGACCACTAAGAGCTCCGACAGATCACGGGGACTCATTTTAAATTCAGAATACCATAACCAGCTTCTGTGAATTTGGCTCTAAATAGTTTAGAATATTTATTCCTATTTTCAAGCATTTATTGAACAAGAAAACAAGCGCTAACGATGATTAACGATGTAATAGTTTCCCAAATTAAATTTTATCGTTTGGACGAATAGGATCTATTGTTCAATTTGTTCAGTTAGTGTTGGAGGGTCGGTTTTACACTTATTGAGTTGTCGGTTTTACATTTATTGAGTTGTCGACATGACTCCTATTAGGCTGTCGGTCTGAACAAGGGTATTATTACTTTCTATTGTAACCATGACACAACCTCTATTATTAAAGAATGAACTAATTACACTTCCAATATTTTTGCGGAGGCAAGGCAAGATATTTTGGTTGATGTCTATAGAGGAGACTGGAGCAAATTATCGTCACGCTGCAGGCAATAGTGAGATATTTTCCTATTGCCTCAGTGTCATTGGGTTCAGTTTAATAGAGTTTAGTTCTCCGACTTTTAGGTTAAAGCTTTCGCTAAAAACGTATCTTCCAATCTTTTCGCATCTCAATTACGTTGCACATTGGTTATGGTGCTGGTCTATGAAACTCAATAGAGCGGTGTTAGTCGTGCCAACTCGCTCAATGCAACCCGCTCAACTTCTGGTGCGGCATCAACCTTTTTGAAAGGCCCCAACCTCACAAAATGATCGACTGAAAACACGACACCAAGTTTTTGTATTCTGTCGGTTGCCATTTCTTCACCACTTGCTGTGGTCCTCATAATTTTACCCCTGCCAAGTTCATTTCGAGTTCACTTGAGAATAGACCAACTTTTTTTCGGTCGAGGTCGTTTGAAACTGAAATGGTTTATCTGTTTATGCGTTAGCAGGTATTTTAATAACTCTTCGAGAACAATGAGTAATTCGTTCTTGTTCTGCACATTAGTTTACCAATTCTATTCACCAAATAGAGAGCGCTGAAAAAAAAGCTTAAGATTTTGAACTTATTTCTGAGTTGTATGAGTCTTTAACAGGCACAACTGACGCAACGTTGAATTTGAGAACTCTCGCAGAGCACAAAAAATCTGTGGATTCAACGTTGAGTTTTGAGCTCTTTGGATGGTGTGCAACGCTTGTGAATTTTATGGAAGCTTCTCATTATGCAACAGGGTCACCTCCTCATCAATTTGTAATGTTCTTGCGCGTAAGAATTTTTAGTTCAGCTCTAAAGATTCCCACACAAAAACATTAGTCACCTGCTACTGATACAATGTAGGACCTCCACGAGTCCGAATAACGACGGCAATTCTGCTCGGCCAGAATCTACAAGTGTCCTAATGCACATTTGGTCGATTTTATACCACGTTTACATCAACTGATCTCGTAATGCGGCCACAGTACTAGAACGATATTCTCGAGGTTTAATTTGTCGTTCTATGTGGATAAAAAGTGTTTTATTAGGTTCATGTCTGGGGACTTAGCTGGCCAGTCTAAATGCCTGACATACCCAGAATAACTGTCACACTAATTGATGACAATTCTAGCCCGATGCATCCGACAGTTACTGTACAATGAGTCAACTTACGGAGGGGGTAGGTTCACGGGAGTCGTATTTCATTTTAAACTATTTTTATGATCATGTACAGCTCACAATGGATGTGTTCAAATAACGTTACTTATGCAGCACGTTTTCACATTTTAACTCAATTGCATGGGAAAATTAGACAACAATTTTGAGGGTGGCATTCTCGTATTAATAATACGAGAGTGTAGCCCTCAAACTAGCCGTCAAACTTTACCGGTGTTAATTATCATTGGTAAACAATCTAAGCGTGAAGAGCGGGAATGTTTGTATTGCAGTGACCCCGTTAAAAATGAGCGTTAATCTAGAGGTGTTTCCCCTGCAAACACTGCAGTGTATGTACAGTACATGCCCTTTAGAACGTCCAGAGTTGCGTTCCGTTCATTTCAAACCAAAAAACTGACGCAAAAAAAAAACACAGAAAAATTGTACAATTCCTGAAGTTTCCGAAATGAAAAGAAAACGAATTTCAATTAAATTTTCAAGGGAGGTATCGGGGCAAGGCTTAAAAAGTTAATTAGCTGCGGAGATAAATTACTCCGAGGGGAGGCAGGACGGCTTTGGGAAGCGAGGGAGAATTTGAAGGTTCCAAAACTGCCGCGCGTCTGTCAACACTGGGGACATTTAATGACGTCACCACCACGCTCGAGTCCCCACGCTGAGGGGAATTCAATGGGAGAGAAAACATTTAATTACAACAACAACGTCGTTTAATTTTTGGCAAGGTCGCGCTGAGCTCGTTGTTTGAACGTCAAATAGCAGTCTGGTGAGGTGGCCGGGTGATGAAAATGCTGAAGAATGCTTTATTTCTAATGGTAAAGCTGTTCACATCTCAATTAAAAGTGCCACTAAGTACCGTTTTTAGGAAACCAAAACCCTATTCTCTTCGAATATTAACATTTAATTGTTATTTTCGCCGCAGGTATGTGAGTTAGCAATTACGTTGAAAGCATCACTCAAACAACGACTGAACCCCATTTATTAAAAAAACAATGACGCGGTTCAACGTGGATGTAATAATTGTAAAATTCCAGTCAAACGAGTAAGAGCACATCCTTAAAATTTCATGGGACAATTATTTAGCAGATGACTGAGTCAAGAACACGTCCTGTGCAGTCGTCGGCACCCCAATAAGGAATATTTTCAGGTATCTCACGACTATCGCTGAGCCCCTGGCCTAAAATATATCCAGATTTCATGTCTCAAATTTTCTTTCAGATGCAAGATTGTAGTTTAAGGCGTCTTAGTTTCCATGCATATGTTATTCGTGTGCATATGTCTTTTAGGCGTAAACATTATGTCTTCACATCCGGTTGATTCAATCCATAGGGGAACGTTAGATTTAAATCTACAGTTTTATTTCAGGTAATTTATTTCAAATTGACCCGAAATGTATTATCTATTTTTTCGTCAGGTATGTGTCACTTAAGTCATACTCACATTAGCTCGCATATTCAAAATGATATATAATTTTCGAGCACTTTTTTTCCTCTGTTTTCTCTTTCCAGATCCATTCACTAAGAGTAGGTATAGTGTTGCATTCTCTTCTATTCTCTGTTCTACTCTATGTTTTGTTCTCTGTTCGACTCTCTGTTTTACTCTTTGTCCTAATCTCTGTTCTAGTTTCTGTTCAAATTTCTGTTCCACTTTTTGTTCTACTCCCTGTTCAACCCTCGGTTTTACTCTCGATCCTACTCTCTGTTCTACCCTTAACTTCAATAATAAATTCGATATCACCAGCTAAGTTAACAGAGAGCCAGCCTCGTAAATCTTCCGCTAGAATTGTTCAGGGCTCCTTAACTTTGGGTAATAACTTTTAACGGTGGATCCTAAATCATATCATATAGCAAAATATTTCCTGAGGATTTATAGGAGACGCGAGGCTCTCGCTCACCAAATCTAGGCGAGTGAACATCCAAGGCACCTACTGTAAGTTACAGGAAACGCATTAATCTTTTGCCCGCTCGGGTCTGTAGAAATTTGAGATATGAGGAGAAGAAGCTTCAATTAATATGTTCGAATACCGAGTTTTCTTCAGAGAGCCTTTTGATACGGAAACTCTTGATGATAGGTTCATCAAAAGCAAGGGAGTGGAAAGTAAATGTAATATTAGTTTCAAAGTCCGTGGAGTTTTTCCTAGATGATGTTTTTTATCAAATACGGTTATCCCAAGTCCCATGTACTTCAATTAAATTGGAAATGTGGCTTACGGGAATGGCTGCACTTAACTCAAATGAGACTGGGGCATAAGAACTCAAGCTAGTAGACAAAATAATTCTTTAATAGGTCCTACAATAAAAGGAATTCAAAAAATTCGAAACGCAAACGTGTGTTCTCTAATGTCTCCCTGATGGCCTCGTGAGAAGAGGAACAGTAGCTCGCTGGAACGGTAGCTCACGTGAAATAAGGTTCCGATTTCTAGATTCTTGCTGCTGAATAAATGTATTCATAGAATTCGGATCACGACGATGATTACTACTCACCTTTTGTTTTACTCATTGTGAGAAATAGAAATAATTAATTTTTTTGAGGGTGACGCTGCTTCCATAGTTATAACGGAGCTTATGTACTAGAGCTGGGAAGCGGTATACTTCATTATTCGTAGTGTTACAGTAGGTGAAAGTTCTCAATTATTTTGCCACACAAGATGAAGAAAATTCAAAGTGTAGATTATCATAATTTTTAATTTTACAAAAAATGAAAGGCAGCTTAACCATCAATCAAAATTCATTCAAAATAATAAACTTACTCCTACTCTTCCACCTTATTTTTACATGCTAAATCCCGTGGGTGAGCTTGAAAATATAAGTTGAACTGCAGATCCCTTGTTATGCATTCCTGCTCACGACGTAGACCATTTATTGATCATCCGCGCGCCCTCGTAAATCGTGGGCGATGCAATGGGCAGTCTAACCATAAATCGAGCAAATCATTATTCCAGTGAGCAAGATGTACGACTATCAGGGACGCACGCTGAAGGCCTACAAATTGCTGATTGTTTTCAGGGCTTAAATCCTTCAAGAGACTGAGCCTTGTCATGACCGATGGCCATCGGTTGTCCTCTTAATATTCATGCGCACATACGAGTCGTTCTGTTCAGTCTAATTCGTAGCCCACATTGAGAGGTGAGTTGTTGAAACTTCAACTTCACTTCATAAGTTTATTGTGCCCGAACTTATACACTCAAACATCTTCAAAAAGCGGGCGTTTTCAAAGGAAGGAACAAATGAATTAAAACTGCGTAAGTATTGGTAATGAACTGAAAAGGCCTATTTTTTTCATTTGTTAGCTCGCCCGATATGTTCTGAGCATCCCTTATTCTTACAAATTACACCACACAGTTGATAGTCGTGAAAAAAGTTCATACGTTGTACGAATAAAAATACTCACCTTGTGTAAACGGCGCTGTGATGTAAATCGAACTAATTTGATTTTTTATGGAATAATGCGATCTGTATAATTCATTTCGAACATGGACATATGAGGCCTCTACTTAGAGACATCTTCAAATCCTGACTTGCATTTTCAGTCATCCTGATCAACTGCAGTTAGGACACGCTACCTATACACATTGCACTTATTGCCGTCGGCAAAGTTTGGTGGGAATCGCTATTAATGATGACTGATGGAGGCGTCTGAAAGCTTGCCGAGAGTTTGAAAGAGTTGCCGGAAAACCTGCGGTCGTTTCCTAATTGGAAAAAATTTCATCCGTCCTTGCACAGTTGAGAGATTTTTGGATGGTTTTGAAAAGACGAGAGAGAGTGATAAACTGGGCCGTAATATCATTGCTCAAACTTATATTGAGCGTGAATCATCGTTGCATCTAAAAAATTCTAACATTATTAAGACGTGCCGTACACCAACTTGAGAATTTTCTTTTTATTTAGCAAGGAATACGCAAGGAAATTAGCCAAATGTTATCAAAATTTGAGTCACTACGTAAATCTGCATCACCCTCAATCCACTAACCCTTTTTCCATTTATGCACAGAAATTTTATGATAGCTTCGTTCCATACTATTTACCAATCAACACAAACGTAAATTGAAATTTGAAGCACTGATCATCTCGATATCTTCATCCGAAGCCTCCCCATTACCTCGGCCTCCCACGGGGGCACCCTCCCGCTGTGTGCCTGTCACCGACAGCGGCCAGGGAGGACACCGAGAGAGAGGGTACGGTACGGAAACTCAATTCGCTGAATGGATATTTGGGTGTGACAGCCTCTTCACTTCGAGTACGCTTCTTACATGGCTGATTACTGGAAAGAGAAAGTACGGGTGTCTGGAAAGTAAGGTTGACTGGAAAGTACGGGTGTCTGGAAAGAGGATGGACTTTAAATTCCAGGCCTAGCATCAAATCTTACTTAGTAAATGTATTGAAAGTGAAAAAGAAGATTATAGACGAAATATGTATGATATGAATCCTTATTACACAACACTAGACAGCTGGTGAAGAAGGAAGAAGATGAGATCTTTAGGAGTAATTTGGCTGTCGTAAGTGACCCGATTTAATTGGACTAATTTCGCATGGTAATCTTAAAGCTCGTTGCAGCAAGATGCAATTAATGATTTACGATTGGATTTCAGTGCATTGAATTCAAGGGCCAAGAATATATATATAGTTACTTTGAGTGTTAGTCATTCTTGAGAGTTATATTGTATGGTGCTGTATTCTGCGCCTGTCACAGTACCATTCCCATACAATATACGCATGCATGTACAGTAACTCTTACCGTACTTCCCGTTAGAATAAACTGCACCCATAAAATCTCTTCTAATGATAACGCGGGGAGAATCAGTGCCCATTTAGAATGGATTTCTAGGGCGAAGTAAACTCAAGGAATGGAAAAAGCCAGCGCAATACGGCAGTTTTGTGCTGCGGTGTCCAGTGGCAATACAAGAGATGCGAGTATGTGCAGGGTGGTCCAAAAATGAGGTACCCTCACTGATATCTGTAGCACTGATACGTTAAGAAATGCTTAAGACACAATTTCATGTTAGGATTATCTTACTTTTGGGCCACCTTGTATATTGTGATGCTATAAAGAGTTTCTCAGACTAATTTTGACCGTCTTGTTTTCCTATAGAAAACGAGTTTTCCAAAAGCTTCGAACCTTTAGGTGTCCAGTCTATGAGAGCAAAAAATCTTTTTCTTCCCAGCTCGACAAAATTATTTGTTTCCCATCGGTAGAGAAATAAAATCAGCCTCCAGTCCTGCCCACTCATAAATTGTTGAGTGTGTTTTGAGTGAGTGCAGAGGAAGGACCAGCTCGAGAGGGGACAGTGGACAGCTGTTGGAAAAGTGTCATCGAAAATCTTGTTTGTGATCCTTGGTCAGTGTGGGACTGACAAAATATTTATGAGTCCGACAATATTTATGTGACCGACAATATTTATGCGACCAACAGTATTTTTGTGACTGACAAAATATTTATGTAACCAACCATATTTATGTGACTGACAATATTTATGTGACCGACAATATTTATGAGACTGACAATATTTATGTAACTGACGGTATTTATGTGACTGACAATATTTATGTGACTGACAGTATTTATGTGACTTACAAAATATAATAAGCAACAATACTTTATATGTGACAATAATATATGACTGACAATATTTATGTGACAGTTATGGCACTTCTGAGCCATTAGAAATTTTGAGTTAGATGATAAGCCTTCACGTGATGTGCGTATTTGGAGCCTTTTCAGTCGCAGGAATGAGTTTGAGAAGTAATTGGCAGGAACATTTGAAATGTTCTGGTAAAAAAGTATAAAATAATATCATTTATTAGAAGAAATAATTTTCCTTCCTCCTATGACGAAGAGAAATGTTTGAATATTTGGTGAGATAAATAAACATATATGAATACAGGATCACAAGTATAGATAGTTCAAGTTCTATTAGCAAGGAGGTCATTCAACTCTACATTCTAAAAGCTTTTCCCTGAGGCAGACTTTGCATATTTTATTGGAAATCAATCTCCTGAAATTTTAAATGCAAATTTTTGCAAAGTGGCAAGTTAGTAAAGTGGATACGGGAATGAGAAAGAGGGCATAATCGTTTGTCTGTCGGCTCTGAGATATTCGGAATTTATACTCTTCGTTTAATCCTGTATTGTGGATACCGACTTAACTGCATAGGGTATACTTCTGGATTCGGTTTGCCTATAAGAGTCGAGTTTTCGCAAAGAATTGTTAATCTTCTTGAAGATCTCATTGTAATTTTTTTTTAAATAATTCAAGTTGTACAATTAATGTTGTAATTAAAAGAGCGTTGTCTTAATAAAAATTTCATTAACCAATTTACAAGCAATTCATGATTTAAATTTTATTTGACCCAACGGGTCACGGGTTATCCAGTATTATCTAAATACGCATGATCATTTACACACGAAACGAATTTCACACACTCCCTTTCAAAGGGAGCTAGGGGACTACAGGTTGAAATAATGAAGTAACCATCAGATTTAAAAGAAAATTTTGTTGAAGCACAAATTGCAGGAGCTTTATGAATAACTTTTAAAGCACTATTTGCTCTAGCGCATGATTGTTCCAAAAGAACAGCCTCAAATTAAAGAGGCTATGTCGGAGTATAATAAACATTGTGCTGACAGCCACCGTACGAGATAAACCAATTCATTGAGTGCTACTGAAGTGCGGAGTGCAGAAATGAGCTGTGATAGAGTGTCATGGAGTGCTACTGAAGTGAGGAGTGCAGAAACGAGCTGTGATAGAGTGTCATGGAGTGCTATTGAAGTGCAGAGCGCAGAAATGAGCTGTGATAGAGTGTCATAGAGTGCTACTGAAGTGTCGAGTCAGAAATTAACGATGATAAAATATCTAAGGATGTTATTGAAGTGTCGAGTGAAGAAATGAGCAGCGTTAACAATTGTTCTCTCATACAGTGGAGGTAGTATGAGAGGTGTCATGACCACACGAACTTTGCCACAGAGCTCCCCCATAAAATCCCCTCCCTCTATCAGTTCTCACCTCAGGCACTCGTTTAGTGCATGTTAGAGCAAGGCAAACAGAAAGTTGGGCTGTGCTTTCAGAAATTGAAAAATTTTAAGGTAAACAATGCCTCCAAATTTCCCGTATTAATTCAAGAGTTTTTTCTCAAGCCAGATCCTTGTCACTGTGAAGCTGTGATGTTGATGTTGTCAGAGAACTAAGTAGCTCCTTAATAAAAGATGTAATTTTTGAAACATATAACGTTATAGGATTATTAAAAGATACAGCGTCTAAAATGTATGTATAACGTTTGATGATTACATTCTAGGTCTAACCCAACTATACGAAAAAACTGTCCTTTTGCACTCAAAATTTCAACCATTTCTACTCACGCTCAAATGATATTTTTCTTATTTATTAGAGCATGCAAAATGCTTACTCTTTCATTATTCCTCTCGACGATTAATGTTGTCAAACATCTGCACTTTGTAACCAAAAATATTGAGCTTAATAATATATATACTGGGTGGGGCAAAAGTCACTTCATTATTTTGAACATTTATTACACGATAACTAATAGAGCTATCAAAATATGTTATCCATATAAATGAAAGAAAAGGTATTGAAGTTTTATTAAGTGAATATATCATCCTTTGAATGTTTTCAAATATTATTTGC
>VOMN01053334.1:0-18596 GCA_014899125.1 Orchestia grillus | reverse complement strand
TGGATACTGTATATTAGTCATGTCATTTTATAACTTTCGATAAGTGTTCATTAAAATTAGTTATTTTGAATAATGCGTTCAATAAAACCCGTTATTTTTAACTGGCGCACATAGTAGTAATAATAATAATTATAATAAGGCACTCGCTCTATTACTGATATAAAATGTGCACTCAAAAAATATATCCACTGGTTTTAAATATTAATGATCGGCTACATTTGAAGGGATGAAACCTAACAAAATATATCGGAATCAAAACTGTAGCCCGGTATGGATAAATGATATTAAATATTCAAAATCAGTGGTCACGTTTCTGGAACGTCTATCTCATTTTCGTACAGGTACAATTATTTCAATTTTTTACGGATTTTAATAATTTTCTTTAAATTAACAAATTAAAACTTGAGAGACCAAAGATCGAGTACATTTTTTCTTAGTTCAGAAGCGAAATTTCTGTCCAGCCGACCAGAACATTGAGCTTGGTATCCTATATACGTCGTCGGGACAAAGGCATTGATGTAGGCAGAGTTTTTTTCACGGTGCACGGAAATGTTTGCTCTCGTCACGTTGTAATTATGACTGACTTTGTAGAATAAAATTCATTGAGTTCCATGAGACAAAGTTAGGGTCTTGGAAGTATCGTTGATGAGCTGCTGTAACGCCCCTAGCATGGATCTCTATTTCTAACACATTCGCGGAATGCACAGGTATAGCAGTTAGGTAAATTCAACAATTTCATGAACTCTAGGGTAAATTCGCTCTATTCCTTCCCTATTTTTCTGATTTCTTTGATGTCTTTTTGTTTAGTTCTACAACTTTTTGAACGCATTCTGCCTCGATCACCGTCTTCTCACGACGCACTTCAATACAAATTAATAAATTTTGTATCATCCCAGTTTCAATGTTCCAAGGATAGCACACTTCACATCGTCTGCTCCCTGTGGTAACCCATCATTTTCCTTCACTTCTGGCTATCCCTATTTCTTACACATCATTTCGCTAGAGTTGTCTGAAAACGTTAGTCCTCGAGCACCTGTGCGTGAGCTGCCTGATCTGTTCAATCATTCATGAGATTACCTGTTGATCTCGCCAGTGGTTGTCCTTGTGAGTTGGGATTACGGGTTTGTGGGAGCGAGAGATTGTTTGTTGGTGTGGGAACTCCTGGCTGCAGACTATGTACTCTATACTCTATATACGCAATACTCTATATACTCAATACTCTATACACTCAATACTCCATATACTCAATACTCTATACACTCAATACTCCATATACTCAATACTCTATTTACTCAATACTCTATATACTCAATATGCTATATACTCAATACGCTATATACTCAATACTCTATGTACTCAATACTCTATATACTCAATACTCTATATACTCAATACTCTATATCATCAATACTCTATATACTCAATACTCTATATACTCAATACTCTATATACTCAATAATCTGTATACTCAATGTTTTATATACTCAATGTTTTATATACTCAATGTTTTATATACTCAATGCTNGTACGCTCTACCTACTCTATGTACTCTATATTCTTGGTACGCTCTACCTACTCTACACTGAGCGCAGCCCGACCGTCTGTCTCGCCGCTGTCCACAACGCGGCACGAGGTGCTCCAGCAGACCACCGCGGCGCACGCACTCCTTTTGTGCAGAGTTTTGTTGTGTCCTCCGACCGATTTTGTGACGTTCTAACGGTCGGCGACGGACGATGGACATTGTCCGTCACCGGCAGTGTCCGCCACATTATTCCATTGCATCTCGTCATTACAATTTTTGAATTTTTCTATAATTTTCAGACATAAATTATAAATTTGACTGAGAAACACATCGCGTTAATGAGACTTTGTTAAATATAATTTTAGTTTCGTTTTACTACACGCAATAATGTTCATGTATGAAAACGTATGCCATAATACCATAAATGGTACAAAACAAGCACTAACGTGCTGGCCTGCATCATTGTTTGACTTTATAGTCCAATAGGTAGGTGAGTTATGCGATACGTAGGTAGGGTCAACGATAGGTGAGTTATACGATACGCAGGAGGTAGGTTTTACTTCAGGTAGGTACATTATACATTATTCAGGTAGGTTTCTACTATAGGAAAGTTATGCTACAAGTAGGGAGGTTCTACGATAGGTAGATAGGTTTTGCGATATGTTAGTAGGTAGGACAATGAAGTTAATTTTTGAATAGTTACACAAAGCTAAATAAAGCGTAGGAAAAGCTTCAACTATAACGTTGCATCCAAATCCTGCGTTCTCGTAGAAATAATTTGCAATACTGCAAAGTAATCAGTTGGTCAGTTTCATCGAGAATCTCGGTTGATACTGAGCTAATTCTAGCGAGCTGCATCAATTTCCTCGATTTTTTGCGGTTTTCCCTTGTTTTACTGTTAATTTTGAGTTTTCAATTGACTCTAAATTTTCTCAAGTATTCGGTTGTTTCTTAGTTTAATCGAGATTACCAGTTAATTCTCAGTTACTTTCTTCAATTTTTTTTAATCGATTCTCCGATTAATGTAGAATCTCGAATGATTCTGAGTTAATTTCTGAAGATTCTACACCGGATCGATCAGTTATAAATCCCATTTTTGAACAGAAATTTCCCGTCGTACGACGCACGCTGTCATCACGTCTATGTGTGGAGGAAGGAGGGGGATGGGAGGGGATGAGGGATGAGGCAGGAACCACCTAAGACCACCCAGATACCCCACAGCCCACCCGGGGACGTGGACGGCAGCTAGAGAGAAGGGGGGGGAAGGGAGTGGCCGCTGATATCTTCATTAGCGCGACTGTCATGCCACCTCACGCCCTCCTGTGTCGCCAGTGAACATTGTGTCGTAATCCCATGTGTTGTTGTTGAGTTTGTGCTTCTGTTGTGTTCTGACACGATGTGTTGTAGTTGACGAGTTTGTGCTTGTGTTATGACACGATGTGTTGCAGTTGACGAGTTTGTGCTTATGTTATGTTGTGACACGTTTGAACACCCTTGTGCTCTTGTGTCACCCTCGTGCCAAGACCAATCACCCTCGTGCCAAGAGCACTCTTCCGTTCTGACACAATTTATTCTTGTAGCCGCTGATGAGTTGAGCGAGCCCTTTCCATTGCGGCTTCGTGTTAAATTTCCTTCCCATTCCGACCTCTAGCATCGTCGTCGCGTATTTTCTCGACCTGAAACTGAGCTTTGAATTTCCGCGCGCTTGCGATGCTGATTTTGAAGTCTCAACTACGCACGTCTGCGGGACTTTCGAGCCTTACGGGTCTCCTTCGCCTGGAAATGGACTCTTAGAAACTTGCTGTTTCAATGCGCAGGGAATCCAGTGTGTGAACACACCTGTGCATAGATTCCACGTTTTGTAAGGTCCAACCTAAATGGTCTCTTTTTCTCGTTCTCTTTGCATCACATTTCATGTGGGTAGAGAGCTGTATACTAACTAATTATGTAATATCTGTATGTACGTATAGATTATATATATATATCGTGATTGACCTGTGATACTGTGTCTGTATCAAACCCGTATCTGTCAGATTCTCGGCATCAATCAATGTTGTACGTACAGTATAGGTCGGTGTTTAAGAGCTTAATCTTCAAGATAAAAAGAACCAACGAAGTCGATTATATCGTGAATAAAAATGCATCTATGAAAAAAGTTTTCATCTTCAGTGCTATAAACAGAACAGTGAGGAAATCAAACTAAAGGGAGTGTCTGAAAAGACGTAGGGACACCCATAGCCCAGCCTCCAAGACCTCAAAGTCTGGAAGCCCAACTCCAGCAGTCAGTGCTAATGTAGGCAGGTTACTACGTGGAGTAAAATTTATGTGCGAGTTTCCTAATGTAATTGTAAAATATCGCGTGTCCCAGTACATGTACGCGTGCGTTGTATTATATATATTTTTAATTTTATTCGCTCATGATCATGGTTTTTCCTTTGAAGTGCCCGCCAGACCTCAGTAGGGTACCCAACACTACACACGCGTGTTGCTAGGATACGCAACACTCCACACGGGTGTTGCTAGGGAACACTCCATACGCGTGTTACTAGGGTGCGCAACACTCAACACGCGTAGCAGGTTGGGTACGCAACACACCACACACGCGTAGCTAGGGTGGGTATGCAACACACCACACACATGTTGCTCGAGTTGTGCATCAGCTTGGGAGGAAGTTCCCACTTGATTCCAATAAGAACGCTCCTCCTGAAACCACTCGGTACTTCACTCGCTCTCTCATGCAACAGAGAAGGGTCATGTTTACTCTATACGCATTGAAGAGGTCTACGAGCATACACCGACGTGTGTCAGTTTCCTCACGAGCAGACCTCGCACCTCCCGTGCACGACCTCAGCGGAGCCCGTTTCATGCTCTATTTCGAGTAGAAAGATAGTTAGACTTGAATAATATTTGGGTATTGGGTATTTTTTCTCGGCATCGTTGTCCTTCGAGTTCTTTTGAGGTTATTAGACTTCATGCCGAATGACCTGCAAATGTTATAAATTACATTTGGCAAAAGTACGGCAGGGACAGTGTTAGACGATTCCCCACTTCAAGAGAGCACGCACACATGTGCACTTCACACAGCCAAGTGTACGACAAACCTGTACCGCCGCCACACACAAGCTTCCAACCTCTCTTCAACCGTCACACAAATGTTTACTCAGTCGTCATTGGCTAAAACAAACATCCTGGGTGTGAGATTTCATTATAGTGTTGAGGGTGATGTGGGTGCCCAGGGGTGCTATCATGACTAGCGAGGCTCCGTGATTGTGCTGGGTGGGTGATGTGGGTGCCGACTAGTGCTTTCTTGTATGACGTAGATTTCTGCACTGCAAGCCAGTGTTGGGAGTCAAGTTGATCTAACCTATCTTTTGGAGAAATTTCTCATCATTATATTGGTGCTGAGTGAGTGGTCTGTGGACCATACGCGGTACCTCCGCGACCCATTTAAGGTTTCGGACAGGTGGACCTTCGAAGGGGCTTCTGTACAGCATCGTCATTCCCTGTACGCAATCTAAACCTATTTTAAAACTTTCTTTAACTTATTCGTCCCGAATTCTCCAAAAGCTAGCGCTTTTTTGGACTAGTTACTATCAAAAAATTCAATTGCATATCTTTCAAAACGATCTAACCACCACGCAGTCACTCTCATTGTATCGGCCGACTGATAATGCTGAAAAAAAGTTACATGTCGTCTAAAGTTCATGACGCATAACTCGCTCAACTAAATTTTGACTCTGAAATGGCCATCAACTTTTGGGAACTCCCCCCTTGATCACCAATTGAATAACAGAGATCTAGATATTCTCTCGAAAGAAGCTCGCAGCCTTTGGAATTTTAGCGTCGGGCTTTTTAGATTTGGACCACAGTGAGCGTCCACCCGGCAATCAATCGGCCAATCACAACCCAGGCACAGGTCTGCCCCAAAGAGGGTGTGCCGTTCGCCGTTGCCCGGTGTCGGGACGAAATGGAGTCGAGTCAGGCTCTTTTGGTCTTTTTTGCTTGCAACTTCGGCCGAGTTCGCTGAGGCGAGAGCACTCGGCATTTCCTGCGAGGTGGTGCTTGAGTCATGGTGCTGGCTGAGCGGCGGGCACGAACCGGCATTGCGGTTCTGAACCTTGATTTTTAACTGACTGTGGCTTGTAATCTGAATAGATGCAATGAACTAGCAGTGTAGATAAGAACCGGCACAGTGGTTCATAACAGACTGTTCAGTTCCGAACCACGACTTTGGTTCAGAGCACTGCGGTTGAGAACCACCATCGTGGTTCAGAAGCGACCCTTCAGTTTAGCCTTGAATAGCTGTCATGAACCGGTACTGCGGTTCAGAACCGTGACTGCCACTCAGGACAAACGAGTGTGCGAGTCTCAGCATTCATTGAATGAATTTTTGCTTTCAGTGACTCGCTCTTTCTAACTTTCCCCTTGCGAATCCTGAGCATATATGTATAAAGATTCTCAAATTCGCTCACGGTTTGTTAGTTTTAACGCCCGAAGTAAAACTTGGCTGGGGCAGGTCTGACCATGCAGGACTCGAAGAATTAAGAGGTGAGTACCACCATAGTTCCCTTTGTGTTGCGTCTCTTTCTCGGTGGCTGTGTAACCTAGGTGACTTAAGAGTTATCTAGGTGACTTAGGAATAATCTCGGTGACTTGGAAGTTATCTAGGTGTCTTAGGAATTATCTAGGTGACTTGGTAGTTATCTAGGTGATTTTTTTGTTCAAGTGAGTTCGTAATTTAGACGACTCCATAGTTATCTAGGTGATTTGGTAATCTTGGTGACCTCTAAATTTTCCTGACCTCGTGTGCCACTGCTGCCAGCCCCCCCCCTCCGTGTCGACGCCATCCAACCACTATTCATCGCCTCTTTGATGCAGCTGGAGTTCTGTGTGTGTGAACAGCGAAGGAAACAATGGTCGTCTTCTACCATTGTTTCCTGTACTTACTTGATTGTGTTGCTATTCCGTTTGTATTAATAAATAAACTAGCAAACGCGTGCCGTCAAAAATGACGAAACCTACCGGATGATTAGGTTTGAAATGAGGGGTATTTTTCCAGTGAAGGATGCAGTGGGTCTCAATGGTACCTCATCGTTTTCTTCGAAATCAACCGTTCACAACCAAACTATATAGCCGAATGACTGTGGTATCGTATTTTGTCGAGTAACACGATTCATTTCCTTCAGATTACATTCATTTCAGGTTCGGACTCGATTTAAATTCACGACATTCTGTATCCTATCTACGACCCTGCCGCATATCTCTGCGTCTTACAGTAATACTGTATTATCCTATGTTATCAAATCATTACTGTTCAACAGCCTTCATTGTAGTAAAGAACAATATGGCACAGATGCGAAGAGCTGGGGAGTCCTCTCCTGCTCGTTCTATCCAGGAGATCTAGCGTTGAAGGCTAACCTGTGAGGTACATAGTGAGTTGGCGTGTAATGACGTCTGAAAAATAATTAATTGGTTTAAGTTTCCTGTAGCGAGACAGGGGATTTAAAGTTTCATGAAGTTATAAAGTCATATGAGGCACTGAAAAAACTTGATCGTAGAAACAAACTTGACGCTAAAAATAACGGCACAACTCTCGAAAGTATCGTGACAAACTTACAGGTATTTTTAAATAAAAAAATATAGACTAAAGAATCGTCCATACTTCATGCATTCGTGTGCACTTCGATCCTAGTTTTGAGCAAAAAAAAAATAAGGATTTAAAACAAAACTATGAACATAAATTATATCGTACTACCAGTGGAACTCTGGACGCTGCATGGGTAACTGAACACCATCGCACCTGTCAGGTGTGCCTGAGCGATGTGCGCAAGCTGAGACATTATTGCCTTTGCCGCATGAACATTTTTCTGGTATCCTGGCTACAATTTGTGCATCAAAAATAAAAGCACTGGTGTGGGGAGCTCTTTTATTTATCAGTTCGCAGAATCGACAGGCCCTTGCAGCATTTTTACTCTTAGTTAGGAAGACCGAACCTGCATAACCTCTTTCAAAATGAAGTTGACTTCTATTATGGGTTTCGCTGTATCGTAAAGCAACAGTCGCCATGAGTAAGCCGTCGCAGTGAGGACAGCAGGGAACGAGAGGGCTCCAGACGTGGGCGTTTACGAGCTCCTGCTTCTGCTGCTGCTGCTTCCGATGCTGCGGTTGCTTACGAGCTGAGGCGTCTGGACGATGGCCATGTAAGGAATATGCAAAACCGCCCCATTTGGGGAGAACCTCCGTACCGGGGACCTCTCCTGCTCTTTTCTGCGCTTTTTGAATTCGTCGGTCTAACTTTTGAGCCTAAAAGGCTGTTGACGGTGGCGGGGACCTTCATCAGCTGCTTAGAAAGCGTCAAATGTTGGAGGCTCATTTCGAAAGATAAGCATAGATTTTTCGTTATGTAGTCCGTACTGAATGGTCCCTTCTATTCGTTCTCCTTGAAATACGTTTCATGTGCAGGGGGAACTATAAACTAATTATGTAATAATCTAATTTATTTAATCGTCAAATAATTTTTTTTCAGTGAAGAAAATATTTTTTCTACCCCTTTCATCTATGTAGTCTACGATCACAATCCTGCAACGTCAGAGCTGTAGACATCGTAACAAGATCAAGGACACCGTTTCGATAAGTGGAGTTGGTCAATTTGAATGTAATATATTCGTTCTACGCCATTTTTTCACTTATTAATGCTATGTTTTTTTCTCCGCCAGGTGAGCCGAGCGTGTTGAACTGTTGAGTTCTCGAACCTGTTGATTGAGACGCACCTCGTGAGTATGTAGTATTCTGCGTTATCTGCTCAGAGTGTATTGTTACCCTCAAAGATGAGTATTTTCATTTATTCATTCATTCGTAATGTGTTCATTTTGCATAGTGTTCAATAGAAGGAGCCAAATTCGAATGGCTTTTTTGGACGACGAAAACGCGTTGCTCAGTTGTAAACCGTCCCATAAGCAACACTACTCAGAAATGAATGGAAAAATTAGCTAAAAACTAATAATCGGAGTAAAACAAAAGAACAAGCATGAATAAAAGCCTGCTTTGAAACTTTAAAGCATGAGAATGTCAAGTGAAATTCGGCGCTCTTTATGGAACACCCCGATGTAACGCCTGTTTTCATTCCTCTACAAGTCATTATAGCCCGTTCACTACACGACTCTGTATCCTTGATACGCGTGCGGATGGCACGTACACCTTGTTCCTCGACCAAAGTTATCGTGAAGTGAACCAGCATGAAGCGGTGTAGTTTAGTTATTCCAGTTCAATTGGTCAGTGGCCTACAGTGTTCTGACAAAAGCAGGTGTGAGTACTTCAGAAAAATGAGCAAATCTGTTCATTTCCGTAAAGATATGTAGTATTTAATTTGACCGAGCATGGTTCACGTCCACATGCTTGGTTGGAGGCTGCCGTGCAGTAATTACCCGTACACAGGGTGTGGGAATACCCCTTCCTGCTGTCCAAACACACAAATTAACGTTGAAATGGGCAAACTTTCAGTGATTCGATGTCATTTACTTTCTGTGAATCCCTTATTCTTTCAATTTATAACTGTTCAAAATTTTCTTTCGGAAAAGTGAATTCTCATTTCATGCGCATATTTTTGTACAATTCTCAGTTTATTTACCGTGATAATGTTTTTACAGTAAATTTTCCTGCTCTACAAAAACATGGTAAAAGTACCGTTAATTCATGAAAAACTTTATTCGCGATGCAGAACGACTTTCAGTACGTTTCGTAAATCAGCTCATTCATGCCAACATCCGAAGCCTTGCGGCAAGTAATCTCACTTTCTTGCGCCTAAAGATTTTGCTTTCGTTTCCTTATCGCTTTAGCCACCCTGTATCCAGGATACTTTTGTTGCGGCGTTTTTCGACGCCCTGGGAAGTCTTCTTTTTTTTTAAGGCGTTGTAGGCGACCGTTCACGCGTACTAAGGACAACAAGGAGCGGGGGAAATGCTGTTCTTTGCAGTGTTCCTACGAGGTCTTCAATCTGTGCCACTTCCTGTTCTGTCGGGAGACTTCCTTCTCATCCACCATTCTTGAGCCTCCCGCCTGCCACAACACCTGTCCCTTTCTCTCTATCTTTTGTTGTTTCCTTCTAGCGCACTCCAGACGACCAAAGAAAGGATGGATGACTTTTCATCTTCTGTCACCGCAGCTGCTAAGTGCTGTAATGGAGTCTGCCCTCGTCAGCCAACCATAGGGCTGTAGTGTGTGTGCATCAGGAGAAGAATAACTCATGATGAGTAAGAAGAACCCACATGATAAGAACTCATGATGAGTAAGAAGAACCCACGTGATGATTAACTCATCGTAATCATTGATATCAACACAAATGAATGATTTTGTAACGAAAATTGGATTTTTGAATTAAGTGTACATAAGTTTGATTTAATTTTGAAGGGAGGTTGAAATAATTGCCTTTTCTGCATAGCTGAGGACATAAATGGATCTTCAGGGCTGTGGATACAAATATACGTTTTATTTTTACACACCCAGGACATTGTCTCACATAAATGTACGCTTCGGTGTATAAAATGTCAATAATTCGCCTAATATGAAGATGCAGTATTGGTAGGAAGGTATCATGGATACAGCGCCATGGCGGAGGTGTGCGTTTAACGAATCTAAATGAGCTAAAATCGGCTCAATTTTTGGCGGACGGTTCACAAAAAAACGTGCCATCAGAAAACTTCAACTTAGCAGATTATGATATTTTTTCAGATGGATGCTTCAACCATCTGAAAAAGAATTTCGAAATTTAGCCAAGTTAACATTTTTTATGAGCCATTTTCAGCCGCGCAAGGAAATTTCTCTTTTGTGATGTTGGTGAACTGCATTTGACTCTTGGTGCAAAGTGTATGAGATTGTCTTCTTGGCAACGAAGCTGTACTTGACTTTCCCATTTTCATAAGTTTCATTTATTGATAAAATATTAATTACAACTCTCTTGCTTGCCTGCGTAACTACCATTATCGCATTACTGCCGCTACATAACTACCATTACCGCATTACTGCCGCTACGTAACTACCATTATCGCATTACTGCCGCTACGTAACTGCCATTACCGCATTACTGCCGCTACGTAACTACCATTACCGCATTACTGCCGCTACGTAACTATCCTAACCGCATTACTGCCACCAAGGAGCTGCTAGGTTGGCTGTACACTGATGAGCGTTTATATGGCAAATGTCATTTGACCAAAATGTTTTGCGTCAAATTTCATTGCGCAAATAAAAACTTAAAGTTTGCAGTGCATTTTTTCTTAATCCCGATTGAATTTAATCGATCCTTCATTTCCAAACTTCGTCATTGACCATCAAATTGGATTGCAAAAATTTCATATCCAAGGGATAAGGATCTTTGTTTCCTTCAGGAAAGTCGAAAGTGCTGTAGGCTTGTAAAGCCTGTGCGATGAGCATGTGAGGGCGGTGGTGGTGGAGGTAGAGATGGTGCTGCTGTGGGGAATTTATAAAATTCAATTTTTGCGGCGTTAAAGACAGAAACCTACGGCTTTGAAGATGACCATTGCATATGAGACATCCAAAATTGGATGAGGGGCTCTGAACACATCAAACGATGTGTCGCGACTAGAAAATTTGCCGAGATTTGGCCAGTTTCAGAAAAAAACGTCTTTCCTTATTTACATTCATTAACGCCCAGAACTTTCCTACCAACCTAACACGTACTGGCTGTTCGACGTGACCAGCTTCTCTGACATTTCTGAAACTGCCTGACAACTTCTGTTTCTTCTGCCACAACTGCCGCTCGTAGTGCTACAACTACATCTCGTACAATTATGTGCACTGCGACAGAGTGCGCCACTACTCATACCGTGTTGCCAACCCTAGTCCCAAATTTTGTGCCACTCCTTGAGTCATTGTTACTTATCACTTAGCTGTGGTCAAAATCTATAGCTTTTTACACAAAATAGACCTTGGGTTAAAATTTCAGTAACCGTACAAGTCAAGTGTATCGCTTGGGTGCACAGCTGGCGAGTCTCCCGAATGCAGTTTGTTATACGGCATTCCTTTTTTTGATCGTACGTGGTATTGTGTTCAACGCACATCACTTGCAGTAAATGAATGTTTCGCACGTTTCAAATGTTGAATATGAAATTTCAACCTCCCTCTACCATCCCCCCTCCTGGAGTACCGGAATGAACATGCCCCAATCTTCATCCCTCCTCCCCTCTTTCCCAAAATGCGCCCCCTTCCTACTGCTCGTCTGGTGAAGACCTGACGCAGCACCTCAACCCCCGAGGTTGGCCAGGTACTGCACCGCCACCACAAACGTTGTCATTAGCGTTGACCTTAGCATTGTCCTTGGCGTTGCTCTTGGCGTTGTCAGCGTTGCTCATGATGTTGTTCTTAACGTTGCTCTAGGCATCGTCCTTAACGTTGCTCTAGGCGTTGTCCTTAGCGTTGCTCATGGCGTTGTCCTTAGCGTTGCTCATGACGTTGTCCTTAGCGTTGCTCATGGCGTTGTCCTTAGCGTTGTTCATGGCGTTGTCCTTAGCATCGCTCATGGCGTCACTCTTGGCGTTGTCCTTTGCATCGCTCTTGGCGTTGTCCGTAGCGTCGCTCTTAGCGTTGCTCTTGGCATTACAGAGTGAAGCCCTTCTGCCTCGTCTTCCAAGAGCCCATGTGCAGTGGGAGGTGTTCTCATGGAGTTAACAACCTATTTAGGACGGCTATGCCACAGATACGCAAATAGAGCGCGTATTTTAAGAAAAACCGGCCACTGATGGATTAAGTAATCGCCCACTCCTCCGTCGGTTGATCGCGTAGGATGTAGAGAACATTTATTTCGTGACGTCGATGAATGAAATTTCTTTGCGACTGCGTCTCTTCGAACGCACGCGGTCTCAGCTTCCATAATATGTTTTACTAACCAATTTTTGTTCAAAATATAGGCCGTTTTTGTTTCTACTGTTGAATTCGAAATACTCCTTACGTTTCAACCTCAACGGGGGAGGCTGCCGCAGCTCCCGGCCCAGCATCCCGCTCGTGTGCGCAGTCCGGTTCCGCGGTCTCCCATGTCCGGTCAGGCCAGTTTCCGGGCACCTGCCCGGCCGGGAGCGACCGGTCCGTTCCCACGGCCTCGCTGCCCAGCAGCGGTAGTGTCGTGGCGTACGTACCTTGCGATGTTTTTGTTAATTTCCTACAGTTTGAGCCGGTCAAATTGCTACGTAGTGGAAAGTGTATGAACTGCAAATGATTTTACTCTCGTACAAGAGTTAGAAAAAACAGATGGAATTAGCGATACTCAAAGCTCCTGTACATGTTTTATTTCACTGCACAGAGTATATTGAGAGGGTTCCTTGATCGAATGTTTACTGCAACCTCGGATTTATTGCGATGCAGATTTTGCATATTATTTGCCTTTCGTACTGGTATCGAAATTAGCTTTTCTGATCTTTTGTTCGAAAAATATTCAAATCTATAATCTAATCATGGCTTCTTTTGAACCTCAAGTATAAATTATACAAGTTTCTTGATTTTAACTTTGATTCGATCGTAAATGACAGGCTAATTAACACGTTGACTCCGAAGTGGGTCATATATGGTACACGCGATCATCTAACCTAACCTAATGTAACCAAAGCACTATCATGCATAAATACAAATTTTCGAGTTTCCTTCAAATTTGTGTTCATCAATCGAATAAGCTAGTGCTGATTAGTAAGCAAATTGATAGAATAACCAAATTTGTGAAACTAAAATCTTTCATTTTTAAATTCACAGTAGAGATATTTGTCGGCATGTAATTTTACCTGTGCGGAGTATCGGAGTCAACGTGTTAACTTCTTATTCAAGTTTATGTGCTCACTATTTCATACGCTTCTCATGCACCGTGTCATATACTGTACTTTTCTAACGACTCGACCATGCGATTTCATTCACCAAGACGACGCGCACGCTCACTCTCGTACGTACACCTGCTTTCTAAAGGAATGACGTATCCTGGATACATCCATTGCCTGCGTCACCCGATGATTTTACATAATTTCCCGCCAACACCGGCCACGCGTCGTGCCGCTGGATACGCGCGTCTTCAAACGATTATTAGAGCTGACCCCGCAGGCGAATTCCCGGCCTCTGGTCAGGAAACGGAGCCCTCGTTGCTCGATCAGGGGCGGCGTGAGCCTTGCCTGCGCTCGTCATGTTGACCGCCGATTTTGTGGTGCTGCGCATGTGAGAGAGACTCGTGTAGTTGAACAATCCGTGGTAGAAGAGCGAGTAGGTGTTTTAGAAACGTGTTTTCAGATGAAGTTCGTGGGAACCCTAAACTCTCATGTTTTTGTTCACCTTTTAATGACTTGTGTCTTGAACGACGAGCAAAGTTGTGAGTTAGAGTGCATTTGAAGCGTATTTAATATTGGGGCAATAAAAAAGTCTATAACGCTTATCTTCAGCTGACTCTGCCTGCGTCTGGGTTCTCCCAGCAGTGCACTAAAATCTGCTACATGACTGAGTTAACATCGGCGTGAAATTCATGCCTAACCTACCTTCCGCTACGCTTGTGTTTAACTTAAACCGTGACCTGGAGTCCTATAAATTCGCCAAGTTTGAGCCTTCCATAGTTAGCTTGTTTTGTGAAACAGCCTGTGCAGGTTGTCTAAGAAAAATGTACATATCGAATTCAAGTATTAAACATAGTCTCATGTATCTGTGATACTGATCAACCATGAAATAGTTTAACTTCAACAGCTAGAATAGATAGGGGTGATAGAATATTACGGTATCTTAGATACTCAAAGTTCTCATTTAAAGTCGATGTGCGCATTTTTTTGTAGACCAATACTTTTTTCTGCTGTAGCTTTCGTACAGTACCGCTACTCCAGGGAGTGGAGGTTATGTTATGAGGGAGAGGGTGTTACGGGACAGACTCCCCCACCTTGTCGGGGGGGAGGGGAAATCAGGTGTCTCTGAGGAAACAGGTGCAGGGATTTCTGTTCTTGGAGGTGAGGGTTCGTGAACGTCGTGGGAACAACGGGCGGCACTGCACCTTATAACGCACCTTTGACGACCGCGGGTTGCCCGATTACAGCCAACGGGAACCGTCACCTAGACCTAAAATGGGAACGTACATAAAGCAGACGAGAACGTGATTATTGTCTTACAATTTCGTCCTTTCGAGTCACTTGAGACATGCATGTACCTACAGATGTTTTTAACAAATTTATCGGAGTATGGGTGTCCCAAAAATGGATTAATTGATGTCGATAAAATCTAAAATTTATTCGTAGAGTAGTCATCACCCTACCATTTCGCCTTAGTCAAAGCTGTATATGTATATCTACCATACACAAAAATTAATTTATTGAAATACACTCAGGCTGCATTGCGCACTGTATCTTGGATACATGGAAATGGTGCAGTAAATAGTAATCAAATTATTCACGGCGCCAGCCAATTACTGACCTTGATTATTGAAGTACTAATTATTTACGGCGCCAGATAATTACTGACCATGATTATTGAATTACTAATTATTTCACTGTTGGGTGAAGGATTCATGACTCCGGGGTTGTGACCACAAGTCGGGTTATGATCTGAGCCATGGACTCGTAACCAGGGTTCGCAATTGGGTGAACGGGGTTCATAAGGGGTTTGTGATCTAAACTACGGGGTACATAAGGGGTTTGTGATCTAAACTACGGGGTTCATAAGGGGTTTGCGATCTAAACTACGGGGTTCATAAGGGGTTTGTGATCTAAACTACGGGGTTCATAAGGGGTTTGCGATCTAAACTACGGGGTTCATAAGGGGTTTGTGATCTAAACTACGGGGTTCATAAGGGGTTTGCGATCTAAACTACGGGGTTCATAAGGGGTTTGTGATCTAAACTACGGGGTTCATAAGGGGTTTGCGATCTAAACTACGGGGTACATAAGGGGTCTGTGATCTAAACTACAGGGTTAATAAAAGGGTTGTGATCTAAGCCACTGGGTTAATAAAGGAGTTGTGATCTGAACTCAGAACTTAATCAACAAATTCTACCTCTGCGTACAGTTCGCTAAAGGCAACCGCGAGCGAGACTTCAGACCTGCAACGTTTGCAGTGAAGGCGGAGGTGTGAACGGAGCGGCTCTTGATGAATGTTATCTTCTCTCACAGACCTGAACAGTTCTCTGCCTTGTACCGTAGGTGAGGTACAGCCCCCTGTTTTGTACATCTTAATGTGCCGCACGCCAGACCGGACGGCAAAGGGTGCTGCTTGGAAAAGGTCATTTTTAGAATTCCCTGTTTTCTCTTCCGATCTATTTTAATGCACGAGGATGTTTGGTATGTAGAAAATTATACATACCATTCCGGAGCAAGGCTTTCGTGAGTGGCAGCGGTTGTACCAGTTGCGGCAGGTAGCGGCGTAACTATGCTTCAGCCGCGGCAGGTAGCGGCGTAACTATGCTTCAGCCGCGGCAGGTAGCGGCGTAACTATGTTACAGCCGCGGCAGGTAGCGGCGTAACTATGCTTCAGTCGCGGCAAGTAGCGGCGTAACTATGCTACAGTCGCGGCAGGTAGCGGCGTAACTATGCTACAGTTACAGGCTTAGCTAGGCCTGAGAAGAGCGCTGGTTCAGTGAGCAGCTGAGTCTCAACGCTAAGTCGACGACTGCTCGAGCGGGACGTCAAATTTATTCCTGATGAGCCGCTGTCGAGAACCCGTACGAGCGTTTAACCAGTGCCGGAAAAAACACAGCCTCGCTAGAAAAGGCAAACGTGATCTAAGATGCTTCTTCGTGAATGTGATCCCAACCTGAGAAAAGGCACGCTGGAACTTCAGCAGCCACATGTGTGCCTGATAGGTTAACCTGGACACCATGATGTGTATGGGATTAATTTACCTGAAGTGTTTTGATTAACTCGAGGAATATCTCGTAACTAGAATTAGTAAATTAAGTTGCTTTACCGGTCTCAAGGCCGGTGCTTATACCCGGTTTGTGTAGCATTGAAAAGAACAGGTGATTGCATCACCCCCTGAACAGGATGCTAGCTTTACCCCCAAAATCAACCGGTTCTCGTTTTACACTCGAGCTCGAGGCGGACTCGAACTCACGACCACTCAAACCGCAGTCGTATCTAGAATATGTAATCAGAATAATCAGGCACATGAGTTTCTTATCAGTGCTGTAAGGTACGATAACAGCAAACCACTCGTATCCAAGCTACGCGATGAAGAAACGATTCAAGCACGCAAGTTTTATTGTCGCTGCAAGACGGGGTTACCCAATACGCTCCTTGCTTCTCAGCGATATGCTCCCGAGAGAGCAACGCGAGGTGATAACTGCTAACAAGTTCCGCGATCGAAATCAGTTGCACGGTGCAGCGGTGAGCAGATGTTGCAGTGGCGGGACTGCGGTCTTAAGCGCAGTTACGACGACCATCATTGTTAAAAGATTTGTACGGCAAAGCTGGAGGGATAGTGACGGTTCAACAACAGATAATTGGAACTGTTGGAAGCTTGTGATGTTCTTTACGGTAGGAAATGGTCACGCCAATCTGCCTGAACATCTGTCACGTACGCGATTGAAGACGAGTGTGACGGTGTTCCCACGAACGCGTAATAAATTTTACTCCGTCGAAGGACTTCGATTTAAATGCTCTGCTTCATGTTTTTACTGTCATCAAGATGTAGGTAGCCACGATGACTGAGACACGTTGCATCGAGTAGTTTAGATGTCTTGATTCGCTTAGCCTGGATTTCTAGATTCGAGTAGCGTAGATTTCTGGATTCGAGTAGCCTGGAATTCTAGAATTGCTCTTTTCGACGAGTTCTTCACATTCTGATTCAGTTAGTAGTAGTAAAGAAGCACATTTTTTTCGGCGTTTGCGTGTTTGAATGAACGCTTGAATGAAAATAACAGCACGAGTGGGTTGACTGCGACCGGAGCTCTGTACGACACCTTTCTTACAAAATGTTGAACGGTAAATTCAAGTAGTTAAATAATGCAAAAGTCGCACTCACGCGTAACGTAAGTTACTCACACCAGCGCGTCAAGCGACGACGCAGCAGCTCCGCGCCTGCGCGTGTGTGCGGTAGGCGAATGTCAATGAACTTTTCCAAGACTGGATACTTCCCATAGGCCTTCTCGTGAGGCTCTAGGCGGTCATTGTGAAGATGTGACGCTGGTGTGTTGTGACGCTGGTGTGTTGTGACGCTGATGTGTTGTGACGCTGATGTGTTGTGACGCTGATGTGTTGTGACGCTGATGTGTCGTGACGCTGATGTGTTGTGACGCAGACGCCACGACTGTGTACATCCCGGCCACCCTGTTCTGACCTTGGCCTCCCAGTTTCATGAGCCACCGACCGCTTGAAATCAATCACGGCAAATAAGCTGCTCTCATTTCCCTGCACAAATTCACCCTTCGCCGTCGTGGTCATTGCAGACAGCGCCGTCACGAGGCCGCAGCTGGTTATTGGAAGAAGTTATATGCTGCACGCTCATTGCTGAATAAAATTTGATCGGTTTAAGGTTTTAACGAAAAACAATGGAAATTATTGTAGTGAAAGGGCGTTGATTATCTCATTCGAGTAGCCTTCATCCATGTAATTTCCTAGGAAAAACAATTTTCCCAGTTTGCTTCCCTCGTTCTGGCTCATCTCCTCCATTAGAACAACGCAAGCCAAAAGTGAGGTGCCCGCATCTCTCCACCTCCTCCACAGCCATCTGCGATGCGTGCAAGGTGCCCGGCCGTATTTAAGGTGCCCGGCCGTATTTAAGGTGCCCGGCCGTATTTAAGGTGCCCGGCCGTATTTAATGTGCCCGGCCGTATTTAANTATTCAAGATACCCTGTCGTATTCAAGATGCTCTCACGTATTGAAGAGGTATTCCCGTACTTTCATCAGGCTCATAATAAACGAATTTCCCCAGCACCACATGCAGCCAAGTAACCAACTTTCTGCGCACGTTTGATGATGTTGTTGTTGCCTTCATTGTCCTGCAGCGCAGCTTCTCTCTCCCGCCATTGACTCGCCGCTCGTGTTATGGGCTGGCAACAGTAACTTAAGTAACATGATAATTATTGCTAGTTTAGTACTTGTTCCTTTGTCTGAAGTG
>VOMN01053332.1:0-24332 GCA_014899125.1 Orchestia grillus | reverse complement strand
TAACGTTACAAATATCAATTTACAAATTTATACGCTAAAACGAATGCAACGTTTATATTTGAGCTTATAACAAAACTTTTTATTAATATTGTTCCTAATCAACATCTATTTAAATCATGACATTTTATAACCTTCAATTCGTGTTCATCAAAATTAGTCATTTCAACTATGTTCATTGAAACCCGTTATTTTCAACGGGTGTACGTACTAGTTTTTTAAATATTTCACTTGCGCGCCTTCAAAGAAATTGCATAAAAAATTCCTGGGCCCACATTTCCAATCAGTGCGACTGTGTCAGAGGCGGCAGTCGGTATCAGTGATACTGAAATATAATTTTACCACATAAGTGGGTCCTAACGCTCTGCTTCTTTATTTTTGGACTAGGCATCAAATTTTAAAATAATTTTACTTCCCGATATAACTGAGAAACTTTCGTGAAAGTACACCGTCCATTGAAGCATCTCAGGAAAGTAAATTTTCCATACAAAATTTATTTTTACTCGCCGACACGAGCGGCAGTTCATAGACACAAATTTGTTGGTGGCAGCGACGTGTGCGTGGATGGCCGGAGACGCCGCCCGTCGCTCCTTCTGCAGCCACCACGCCGGCTACGGGGACCTCTGTGACTGTCACGCCCCTCTGGCACTCGACTTTCCCCCGCTGGAGGTGCGAGTTTTCCCGTCGAGTGTGAGACAGCTGTTAATGCTGTCCCTGTACAGAGTCGTGTTTGTTCTATTCACAGAGCTATATCATCTTCTATGGTTCTATCTGTTGATGTATCATCTATACTATATAATAACTATATTCTAGGGACATATCAAAAAAATGACTGGTCTTACAGTATATATATATATATATATATTTATATTTTTAAAATTATTGGTATGTCCCCAGTGCGGGATGAAATGAGTCACTAACATACCTCATAGTTTTCTCCAGCAAAATAAACTCTTCGTATCCTAACTGCATACGCGATCTAAAATACCGGCGTTTCGTATTCTATCAAACGAAACATCAAATTTCCTTTAGATTAGATTCGTGTAAGATACGACATTCAGTGAAGGCACTGCCGTATATCGGCAAGGCTAATGATAACATTTTCCTATGAAACACTAATGAAGGGGACGGCGAGACCGACCAAGTAACTGACAGGCTCTGAATTAGTGTATATTAGAGTAAGCCAAGTTATACATGTATACTTTTATGAATCATTTATTTACGCACTGAAGCAATTACATAGAAGGAAATTCACGGCTACATATTTTCAGGTAATTATTCCTAATCGGCGGGAATATGTCGGAAAGTATTCCGTGTAAGTGGGCGTAAAATTACATTATTTCACGTGTAATTTACCTACGTTTTTGACGGCATGGGACGCTAATTTTCTATATTTATGACTTAAGAGTCCAAATGCAGTCTAGGACTAAGTTTTATTTTTCCCCCAAATTGTTGACATTGAGTCCTGCAAAAACTGTCATATTCCTCCAACATGATTGCGCTCTCAGATGCTCTCTTCGATCGACTCCCACGGTTTTTACCTTTATTTATGGTTGTATTTTATTCAAAATTCCCGTCTCACTTCCACTCACTGGAGGTGTGTGTTCCTTTCGGCCGTGGAGTGACGAATGTTAATGCTGTCCCTGAGGACGGTCTTATTATGGTCACAAAAGCATTCAGTTGAACGGTATGTAAATATTTTATTATGGTCGCATAAGCATACAGTTTAATATTATGTAAATATCTTATTATGGAACATAAGTATTCAGTTCAACGGTATGTAAATATCTTATTATGGCACATAAACATTCAGTTCAATGGTATATAAATGTCTTATTATGGTCACAATAGTATTCAGTTCACCGGTATGTAAATATCTAATGATGGTTACAAAATCTTCAATTCCACGGTATGAAAATATCTTATTATGGCACATAAGCATTAAATTCCACGGTATGAAAATATCTTATTATGGCACATAAGCATTCACTTCAACGGTATGAAAATATCTTATTATGGCACATAAGCATTCAGTTAAACGGGGCATAGATACTAACACGTAAATTTATGCCTACCGTCATGGTCTAAAACTGAATCATGTCGAACCAAAACACGTTCTTACGCTAGTCTGTTTAACCTAATTGCCTTTCCTCAGCAGGTAGGTGCGAATTTATTCCTGCGATTACGAAAAACTTTTATTTTCAGTTAATGCACAGCGTCATCAAGACGATCCCGACTTTGATTATCGCCGGAAATCGTCCCACGGAACTCTACAGGTGATGTTCATTGCTCTCTTTAGACTCAAATAATTCCTGGACCTTAAAAGTTCTTATTCGCCTCGTGAAATTTTTGCATACTTTTCTTTGTTAAGAAAGAACGCGGAAAAAATCCTAATTCTTATTCAAGTAACCAAACCGTTTTAAAATGATCGTCATGTGGTGTTATAAGTTATTTGAAGCGTACCACAACCGCTGTACCTATTACAGTTTCAAGTCTCAATATTACTTGTGACATGCCATAAACACACACCATAAATATTTTACGTTTCAATTACTACCTACGACGTGCGCCACAACTTCACCAGTTAATAAATAGCTTCAGTGTCACCAATGGCGTCCCATAACACAGGTCGGTGAGGTCTCTCCTGGAGCAGCCGGGGGGAACCCGGGAGCGAATCCTGGTCACAGTGGACGGCGATCATCCCGAGGTCTTTCAGCTTCTGAACTTGCTTCGCGTACGTAACTTTATGAATGCACCTTGTGATTGAAGACATGAAAAATAAATACGGAGATAAACTTTGGTGACAATAAACTATCACATAAATGTGAAAGAAAAAGCCTAGCGAATGTTCAAATAACGCATACCTAATTTTTTGTAAATGTTTTAGTAACAATTTCAATTGGCACAATTGACAGCATAAAAATGAACATTAAAATAAATTTTAAAAGATGAGTCTCAAATGTTTTCGCTAATTATAGCATCTATGATGAGTATAATGCTGAGTTATATAAGCTGAGGTGGCCATTGAGATTCAAAGCTGGGCCGCTTAGGACATGGGGCAGCCACTGGCACGACAACGACAGGACATCAGGAAGACATACCATCGTACCATGAAATATGAAAACAGAATAATTGTGGTTGTCGAACACCGGATTTGCTTCATCTGATGTGTTTAAGTTGCTTTATCTGATGTGTTTAAGTTGCTTTATCCGATTTATTCAAGTTCAAATTATTTCTAATTAGTGAAAGTTCGACATCTAATGAAATTTTTTAACAAATCCGTTAACGCCATATTCGTTTCAGGTTTATTTAGATTGAGATAAGAAATCACACATACGTCGACTTGTAAAAGGCAGGTGCTCGCCGGCTGCAAAGTGGTTTTGCTTACCATTTCTGAAATTATTTTGGGGTCAATATGCCCTGTAGCAATTAATAACTCATACCTGAGACAACACAATTTTTCTCCATTAAATATCATTATTAAAGACGAGTGCAAGCATATACATTGATATTCTTTGCTATTGCCTTGTTCATACCTAAGTCATGACACATCAGACTAGCGATTCACGTATTAGTGGAAGTTCATAATTGCACACAAGTTTAATTAGTCTGAGAAGCGCTTGCTGTATATTAGCATTTTTCATTCAGAGTTTGACCGAGAAATGCATGTTTAATATTTATTTGCTCTAGGTTTAATTACACCTCTCTGTGAGTTGATATTTTCTTCCTCGCACTTCAGCGTGCTCTGAATTTTTTCCAACGGAAAACGGTCCAATTCTTCCATTGAATTATATTATTTTTTCCAGGTGCAATACCGACGACACCTGCCAGCGCTGGACGACGCTGAGATCACAAAGTACAATGACACGCGAATGTTCTACGCCAGGAGAATTTCAAGCCATTACAGAATTTCTCTCATTGACGTCTTCACACTTTACCCCTCTGCTCCCGCCGTCATCATCCTGGAGGAAGATTTGATCGCTGCGCCGGATTTCTTCAGGTCTCTCACTGCAGAAATGCCTGTTATCTTTTCATTTAATAGTATCATTGGCTTGGAGGATTAATCAGTGCTGCGTCTACTTTATTTCGTTGCCTGATTTTTGTCAGTCGATTATCTTTTCTTTTTAAAAATTGAAAATAATTTCTTTACATAAAATCGCTAAGTTTTGTTTCTTACCTAATGTTGAGAACTTTTTATGATAGATCTTCATGACGAGTAAATTGTTTATTTACTCATTAGAAGGACGAGTAGATCTTACGTGTTCCCCTGATTTATACTCCAAGGGATTTTTGAAGATCGTGTTTTACTTTCTTTCAGTAAACGCGTTTGTAGTTTCATAACGCTGTCGTTTCAGTGACGTCCAAAGTACCTTCGAAGATTTGCAATTCCTCCTGTTTTCATTCGATGCACGTAGCACTAAGGACTAAAATATAAGCTCAGTCAAATATTCAAATATGTGGATAATTTTTATGACTCGAGTGCTTGAATTTGTACGAGTTGACATGTCAAAGATAGAAAAAGTTTTGAGCAAATCTCACTACACATGTTTTTACACACGTTAACTTGATAAACAAGGATTTTCACTTGCAGTATTACCCTTCATTCGCATCCCACTAGGGGCACAGGATGGCTCTGGGCAATAGGGTTAGGTTTTTCCATCCTAGGCTATAGGGACTACTGTTCGTAGGGGATACAGGTAGGGTACCTATGCTTTAGCTAGGGATTCTATCTTTGGTGCCCGCTTTGTTTCTTTCAATTTTTATATCTTCTTCGCTGTCTCTTCTTTGTCTTCTCTTCTTCTTCATTCTTAACTTGCTGTTTCTATGTGCACGGGACCCTGTTTGAGAACTCACCGTATACGGAGATTTCCTGTTTTCTGTAATCCATACTAAATTACCCGTTCTTTCCGCCTTTTTTAGATAACATACTATGTGGATAGAGAGCTTTATGCCGTGACCATAACAATCTAATTATATTTTATTCGTTTAGTAATTTCGTTTCTCAATTTAGTAGACATGCAATGCCTAAAACGGGTTTTGGAAACGGTCTGGATTTACGGAACCTAAAACATAGAATGCCAAATAACGTATAACATTTGGATTACTTTAGTTCCATAGACTTTTACTCGAACTTTTTGGGCGAAATTTCACTGCATTTTGCAGCTATTTCAACCAGACGGCATTCCTGCTGTGGGAGGATCCCAGCCTCTACTGCGTCAGCGCCTGGAACGACCACGGCGCCCTCCACACCTCCAGGGACGTGGGTCTGCTGACGAGGGTGGAGACCATGGTCGGCAACGGCTGGATGCTCACCCGCAAAATATATGAAGAAATTGCCGAAAATTGGAAGGATTCAGTGGCTTGGGTTAGAAAATTGGAAGAATTCAGAAAATTGGAGGGATTCAGTGGCTTGGGTTTGAAAATTGGAAGGATTCAGAAAATTGGAGGGATTCAGTGGCTTGGGTTAGAAAAACTCAAGACAGGGATTTTGAAATTGAAATTCCAAAGAATTTACTTGAGAAATCGAATGCTTCGGTAACTAAGGTTAGAAATACAGACGAGAGTTTTGAAATTACTCAAGTTTTTCTGAACTTATTTTATTTTTCAGTAGATTGAGTTAGAAACACACGACAGTTTGAGATTGCAAATACAATTTCAATATTTCACTAGCTTGAGTTGGAAGTAAACAAAAGGTTTGAGTCAATAAAATAATTAATTTTAGATAACATATATATTCAGTACAGGAGTTAGAAATGCATTTAGTTTTGAATTTGCTAGAGAATTTATTTTAAAAAGTATCCGTGGGGCCTGTTTAAATGCCTGCCGTGTTTAGCAGCCAAGTTTTTCACTTCAGCACATTTTACCAGAATTTTTGATAGAGGAAAATTTGTAATTTAAATGCAGTTTTGGATTTAGTTTCCATAAAAATGCAGTGTCAAATGGGATAATGGTATCATTTTAGTCTTTTTCATTCTGAACTCTGTAAATAAGCTCTCACGAACAAAAATGAGTTACCTGCTGCTAATATAGGACATCTGCGAGCACGAATAATAGCTACAGTTCTCCTCAGCATTGAGTCAACAAGTATTTCTAATGTTCGCTTTGTCAATCTTGAGCCTTTCTTGCACCAAATGATCTCGTAATGCAGCCACAGTACGTGGACGATTTTTCCAACATCTAACTCGTCGTTCTGGGTGATCCCACGAAATTTCTATCGGGTTGATATCTGGGGACTAAGCTGGCCATTCTAAATGTCTGACATATCCTTAATAACTGTCAGGCCAATTAATGACAGTTCTATTACAGTGCCCCAGCAGTTGTCATCCTGAAAGCCAGGCAAAGCAACATTCCCTTCTTCATTCAAATATTTGGCAAATGGTAAAACTTAGTTCTCTATAGCAGCTCAATGCAGCAATGCTGGTTCAGTTTGACGGATACCTCAACGTAAGGACCCACTTCTGTGTATTTGAAACGGTCTCAGAATAGGACTGACTAACCTTCTCTTTGTATTTTCCTTCACTCACAGACTTCGTTGAAGGCTTCATGAAATCTACGATGAAATCTCTTCTTCGTTATTTCCTGTTTGACTTTTTTTTCAGCCTTTCTTCCTTTTCATTCTTAATTTGTATGTGCGAGGGATTCTCTAAAAACACACCTTGAGCGTAGATTCTCCGCTCACTAAAGTCCATGTTAAATGGCTCATTATCTGAACCACTTTTATGCAGAGATGGAGCTTTTAACCATGAGTATTATAATAATAAGTCAGGGATAGGGGCTCCGTAGTGCAGTGGGTAACGCGCTCCTCTTCAAATGAGATTGCCATGCCCACTTCCAGATGTCACGAAGTGCCTCCCGCGGCGTAGAGGGCTTGAAGCCCACGATTCTCATGGCCCTCAGCTGCCCTGTCTTTAGTTACAAGGCATTTAGATATCGAGCTTCTGTCGGAGCAGAGTTTCTGTTCTAGTGAAGTTTCCTTCCTCCTCCTTTGGTCCCACACACCGCTGCTTGTCCCCAGGGCGACTGGGACTTGTGGCTGCGCGTGGACCGCAACTCGGCGCAGAGGGAGTGCGTCGTGCCGGCGGTGTCGCGCGTCTTCCACTACGGGCTGACGGGCGCGCACGTAAAGGGCGTCATGTCACACGTGCACTTCGCAGGGCACCTCGTCACGGCAGTGCCGCACGTCAGGCTCAGCAACGTTGAAAAGTAGGCTCATTGGGGGAGAAGCTCACGCTGAGAGCTTCTATGTTTCCATAAATTGCGATAGATGACGGTCATATAAGTACAGGTGGTCAGGCAAATACAAAAAAAGTAGTACTTGTTTTACGCACGAGTCGAGTTGTGGGGAAAATGTTTATTTCTGTTCATTCAAAACATGCATTAAGTATTTTTTGACCTCTCGGGTCAAATCATGATTAAAACAATTGAGACGTAGGACTGCCTGAACTAAATGGTTTTCTAAGGGGCAAATTAGGCGCTTCAGATACGTTAGGTTTGTTGCAATGAAAGTGATAAAGATATGATCTAATCCAGGAGCTTTAGTAGAAGTCGTAGTGAACACACTCGACGATTACGTACTTTACCTCCATTGTTCTAAGACTTGGAGTCTCCTATGAAAACTATTGTACATTTGACCGATGCGAGAAACTGATACAGAAAAAAATGAATGAACGATAGGGAAATAAATGTCAACTTGTTGTCCACAAAAATTTATCAAGCGCAATAAATATGTGTGAAATATTAATTATCAGTAGAATAAATGAACGATTCTTTATTAAGTAACCTTTACTTAAAAACTAAAATGTCAATTAGCTCAATGAGCAAGTTAACTTGTATTCTAGAACCATTTGTTTTTTGCAGCAATTACAAAAAAAAAGACATCAGGTGATCCGGTAAACTTGCAGTAATGCACGGGACTTTCATGACGGGAAGGATGGGTTAACTGAAATGAGCTCCCAGCTCGAGCGTACGTAGAAGGTGATAATGCAGTGTTAGTGTCAAACCTTCTTCTTTATTTTGAATTTTGGAAGGTACTTCACATGCTCTTGAAGAATTATTGAAATGTTGTGGATGCATAAAATGATACGAGCAGATTTTCTATGGCCGATGTTGACGCTATTGAACTGGTTTCAAAATTTTAATTCTCTTTCAGACTGGTACAGCAAGAGTATGAAAAACAACTCTACAATCTACTCCACGGACATCAGATAGTGTTCCTGAATTCTACTCTTTCTCCGTGTCACCCTAATTTTATTCCGCGAAATCTCACAGTAAGTCTGTATTTTTTATTTTGATACACTATTGTTTCCTCCGGAATCTACATCAGCCAGCAGTTTTAGTCTCTCTCTTAACTTCCCATTCTGGAATTACATCAGTGAGTATGAATTTTTAGTCGTCTTTTAGTCTCAATTTTCTATTCCAAAATTTTTGATTGAATATTCACGAGTGGCTTCCATAATCGAGCTTCATAAGTTAAGAGCTTCACACAGTTTCTGCCCACTGACTGAACTTACTGCGTGGTTACAAACAGAGGGCGGAAGACACAGATTAACGAAGTGGCAAAATCATTTTTCCCAACTAATGTTCGTTTGTGTTCAGATGCTACTCGTATTTTTGGAATGTCGTGCATTTACTGCATCACGAGAGCCATCGGTTATTGTCGTGGTTAGCAATTGTGCCCGCACCGCTATATCGAAGCTTTGACTAAACGGTGGTTCAATATAGGTAAAAATGGAACTTTGGCCATGTTTTTCAATTATTACGCATGCATCTAGAGGTTAAAACCTAAATATTCTTTCTCGTAGCCGTGTTTTGTATCGTCGACTGGAAATTTATTTTGCAGATGACGGTGGTGGTTTTCTTCAGCATGTCTCAGCGCCTGGACCACACCAGCTGGGCTCTTCTTGCGTCCGTGAGTAAAATATAATGACAAATAGAATGAAAACCTTTGAAAATGATCATTCCGTGAGGGTGCGTAAGAGCGGACAACAAATGAAGTTTTTTTCGATGTTTTCAAAAATTTTCTTCGTATAAGATATGAAGTAAAGGACTCCTTCTTTTCCAGCACATCTAACCTTATTTCTTGCTCCTTTTATTCTAGGAAATTAGGGATCGCAAAGCTGTAAACGCCTGATGGAAATTTAAAAACTATTGGGATACTCGTACTGCAATGCAATTTTAGAAATGAAGTCAATTTTTTATGTCTATGCTAAATCTTCTTAGGTGATAATGGTGCTTTCTTCGTGCCTACAGAAGCTCCTTGAAGAAATTCGCCAAGAAGCTGTCATTGTAGAAGATTTGAAAGTTATTTTTCGTAGAAACATGTCTGGAAAGTAACCATTATTGCACAATCCTTTCAGGATGGTTGTTGGTGGGTGGTTTTTCTTTCGAGGTCATATTTGGAATGCCGAGATTTTCAGCCGCTTGAACATCATTTTTAATTCTTCGATTGACTTTTAAGAACGGGAGCGTGAACAATAATGTATTTATAGGCACGAGCGGAGTGAAGGCATTGGGATGATATTTTCTTTCAATTACTTTTATCCAGTTGTTGCATGATTTTATAGAGCATAATTTTCATTTGAAAATCATATTATCGAGAAGGACTTTTCAGTGCCATAGAAACTAATACACCAGAAATGAAGCACGGGGAAGGATAAGATATATTTAATTAAAGAGTTCCTAAATTACAGTGGATCAAAACATATCCGTCCCGTCGTACGAACAAAATGAAGAAATATTCTCACTTACTCAACGTGCTCACATGATATGACCTAGACGTCTTAATACATTAAAATTCCTAGAATTTACATATAACACATCCTATCGGAATATGCCATTGTTAATAATTACGGGAAATAGGCTCAAAAAGGTTCGCTGCCAAGACAAAAATTACAACAATACTAAAACAGGAAAAAAAATCTACTCGTTACCCAGTTGTCAAATTACATCAAAATAGCTAAAATTACGTGAGATACTCAGCTTGCCTGTTCATGATGGATTGTGGAGATGGATGTTGGACGCCAGGGCTCGAGTAGCTCACGCTAGTTCCTTTGGTGCTCGAATGCGTTGGAATGTAGGGCTTGTAGCTGTTAGAAGTGCGAGTGTTCAACGGTGCCGGTTTTGTCGGGGGAATATGGTACATATTTCGTCGCCGTTTTACCGATAAAAATAATGATATATCTTCTTCGGAATATTTTATAGATATCTTTGAATTCGAGTTATGTGCGACGAACGTAACTCCTTCATATCCTTCATATTTGAAATACTCAAATGCACATTCACCCAAATTGTGAGCGAAACAGAAAGGACTGAAAAATAAACTATGCACATGCATTAATTCCATCGTTGTGCCAGTAGAAAGCTGGACGCTATGGGGTTGAGCCATTTCGATGGAGGCGCATTGTGAACCGTTTCAGTGTCTGGGGGTATGGCATCTGGACACCAGGGGGCACCACAGAGGCATGATCAGACTTGGCTTCCACAACACGACCCTTCTGGCCATCGGCTACCCCTTCAGTGACTACAGGTGGTAATCGTGAGCTTCATAAATATTCATACCTTAATGTGGCCGTTCATCATCAACATAAGGTAATTATTAGCATTTAATATTACACATGCTATGTGAACATTCAGTGACTCGTTAAATGCTCAAATTCTAAATAAAATTAAAGCGATGCTGGTTGTAATTAGCACCAATTCAAGTGTTTACCTTTCTATATAAACATTCAGTAAAAACCAGGTGGTGATCATTGCCGACTTAAGCACTAATATATCCGTGAAAGTATTTAATGACCACTGTTTTTAATAAACCACTGACTTGATTTGATTTGGTAAACGTTTGACATTTGACCATCTCTACGAGAACGTTCAGGGATTGAAGGTAAAAATAAATAATCAGAGATTTTCCGTCACTCATGTTTCACTGTAAATACTCAGCTGTAAGAGAGGTAAGTGCAAAAAATATCTTTAATTACTGACATCTCTGTTAACTGTATTTCTTATGTTTTTACGATTAATAATGTTGACATTATTTTTTCTCTTGTATTTTCCATGTAATTTCATAATTCTACTGACAAAATTATTCAGCAGTTTGAATTTCAGGTGCAGTAACAATTCGTGAAATAGAATATACAAACTTAGCAAGTTATGCTCATGACGATGACGTGGTATTCATGGAGATAAAATACCGTTAACTGCCAAAGAATAATCTAATTGATAACAAGAGGGAACATTGATTGATTTAAATGAAGGTGTCTAAATAATTGAAATGTCCGAATTATTTCTTCACATTTTCTGTTCATATGATTCGGTAATTTCAAGTGATAAATCTTCGCTATTTCATGTAGCTGATTTCAGTTTTAGGCACTTTACAAAATTTACTTGTGTGGAGCAGCGTACTGAAGTTCAGACATTTGGACATTTTTCTTTGAAAATCGTTCCTGATACTTTCACCACTAGGCCTAAGTGAGAAACGTGCTGTCTGTGTGATTGCTAATTCCACATCCGAATCCACATCCGAGTTTGCAAATCCACATATCCAAGTTTGAACTTTGAGGATGTACGAAACTGCCATGGAATGCATCCCATTTTCCATGAACAACAAACTTGCAATATTGCACGCTGTATTCTTGATTGTTTCCAGTCTATTTCAATTGATGAGTCAAATCGACGACCTCAATTTTCAAGAATGAGAGCCCGATGGCTCATTAATTTAATTTGCTATCTCGTTCATCATTTCTGGCAATCAAAGTACACGATATTGAGTATTTTAAGGTCGATTTCCCGCCTGTGTAGCTTCCGCTTGCTGAATACCAAGAGCGAGTACTACTTTGTATTCATTTCACAAAGTAGTTTCTTCACTATTTTGAAAAAGATTACCCTTCAGGGGCATAGGGTAAGCCACACGCAGTAGGGTTTGTTCTATTTGCCTATCCTAGGGTATGGGACTGGCGTTTCCAGGATACCTTGATCTTGAATGCCTTGAAGATGTTTGAGCCCTCACGCCCGGGCCACACTGGGATGCCGCCGTTTTGACCACGCTGGGATGCCCGGGCCACACTAGGGTGCCGCTCCCGCCACATGAGTACATTGATAGGTTACCGTAGATTTAGGTGGGGCTCCAGGACTTCTGAATTTCATACCCAATTTCATTTTTTATATTTTTATGCTCTCTTCACTGATTATTCTTATCGTCTTTCTTCTTCGTTCTTGACTTGCTGTTTCTATGCACAGGAAACCATGAGTGGGAGCTCGCATGTACATACTGTAGATTGTTCTTTTTCTCAAGTCCATAATAAATGGTCTCTTCTTTTTGTTCTTTTTGTATCACATTTCTTGTAGGTAGGTTTCATGTAGCTTTAAACTAGGTATTAAAAAAACAATCTAATCTTCGAAAAGGATTTCTCTTCTTCCATTTTGTTAGGTATTATTTTTAATACACTTTGCAAAGCAATTCTTTTCAGCTGTAACGCGAAGTATGTTTTTGACAATTCTTCCCGTTTTCAGTTATTTGAAGCCTCCGGGAATTCGGCCGCTCGATCACGTGGCCACACCAGAAGCGCTGGCGCAGCTCGGGGAAGTGGCCATGGAGAACAGGAGGCGGCACCGCGTCCTCGATTTGGAAAAACACGCTCCTAGTTTGATGCTCGATGCAAGGGTGAGCGCTGTGCCGGCATAGGGCAGTGTCAGGATGCAGTGTTGTGAATGTTTTCAGTAATTCGTTCTGGAACTACGAATTCCTTAACAAGTGTACTCGTAAATTTTGTAATATTTTCCAATCGCTTCAAATAGTTTGAGGTATTTGATATTGACTAAAAAGACGATTCAGCACAAATTACTTTACGAACAAATGCTGCTCTGTTTTGACATACGCTCGGAGCATTCGCTTGTATCAAGTCGTGCCGTAGAAGGCGCAAAACTTCCTTGAACCCCAAGTCGAAGCTGTTGGGCAATTGTGAGACAGAGGCTTGGGGTGACGGTGAGAGAGAGGTTATGACGGGTCAGTCATATATTTTTTCTGACTTCACTTAATCCACAAAGAGAGGTCGAACCTCTGACGTAGTGTAGGTTTGCGCCGGGTTTCTGGTCATTTAACCCTATAAGGAGTTGTACCACGTGAGTCAGTTCTGTAACGCTGTTACCGAGCGTTCGTGTAAAGCTAAATGCAGTCTCATTGCAATAAGGATACGGTCATTTTATGGTTACTGTGACCCTAGCCCGTAGGAGATCATGATGGAATACCCCCTTTTTTCAATGCCATTTGCTTGGCCCGCTACCAAGCAACAGCAGCGGGGTTTGGGGTAAAAGAGAGCCAATTGAAATGGAGGATACTTCTTTGAATTGTAAAATTTTCACGTGATATACTTTATTTGTTATTATCGTGCATAGCTTCATTAGATGTATGTTTGAAATTTGATTCGCTTTACTTTACATCTCGGAGAGGTAAACAAGTAGTAGGCATTTCATGCAAGTGAGATGTCACAGCGACAGAGCTTCATTGTCAGGGGAAAAGAAGACGCTTTACATTCTTAAACCATATTTATTTCGCTTAGATAGAACTCTGAACTTCAAGCAGAAGAAAAAACAAATTTTTCATTGATCCACAACCTGAGGCTTTCCGACTTGAGTTGCTCAAAATAGTACATCTTAGTTGGCGATGGTCAGCAGTCACAGGGAGGAGAGGGGTAGGCCGCAACTGCTTGTTTCAACATAAAACCTATGATTCTCATACCGGGTACTGCTAGCCAACACATTAGGAACGTGTCTCATGGTAGCCATTTTTGGCCGCGATACATATAATTTCATGAATTAACACGTTGGCCGCGATGTGCGCCATATTGGTACACGCAATCATCTAACCTAACGTAACTTAAGCACTAACATATATGAATACAAATTTTTAAGTTTTCACAAAATTTGTGTTCATTACTCGAATAAGTTAGTTTAGATTAGAAGGAAAATGAATAAGATAACCAAATTTGTGAAAAAATCCTTAATTTTTACATTCACAACAGAGATATTTGTCGACATGAAATTTTACCTGTATGGAGAAATCGCGGCCAACGTGTTAAGTTACGTTCAGTACCTTTCGTTCCGAGCGTGTTAATGGTCTGCTGCCGCAAAAATAGCGCGTTGTCCATCGTCCAGTTGGTGTCTAGCGACAGAGGTCGGTGATGCTCTCCCGCCGATGGCTCTTAGTACTCGCGCAAAGTGACAGTCACAAGCCGGCCAATTAAATGAAAATTTTCAAGACTTTGTTAACTCGTGGATTTGACAAACGACTTGTTTCGTAAGCCGTGGACGTACTAGTAAAACCGGTATCTTGATATTACCGCGATATTGAGCGGCGATCCAAGATTTAAACCTATAATTGTGTGCAACGGGACAAAATGTAGACGAGACTTTTTCTCAAAAAGACGACTATGAACATTTGATAGCGCTATGAATGTAAGCGACACAAATCAATTTTTGCAAGGGTGAGTACACAAACCAACATTTGACGACCATGCATATGAACTTCATGGAATCAATCCTTCAAACAAGAGCTTGTTCCTTGATGAACACAGGAACACAGGGCTGTAGAACAAGCCCTGTGACTGCCTGCTCTGCCAGACCACCAGGAGCCCCATCTACTGAAGTGCAGCGGGCATGCAAGCGATGCTGTGCGCATGCGTCCCCCGCCAACCTGGTCTCGTACAACTAAACTAAATTGAAGTCCTATAGATATCCCGCTATTTAAATAATAGTGATGGAATGTACAAATATACAGGAAAGAACTAGATTTTGATCAAGGTGTTTCCACGAATCCAATGGAGGAGCGATTTTCTCATGTTGGTTTTACTTCACGATTCGACTGTTCGTTTTTATGTGCTTGGTTACTTAATCTTCAGTGAAAACCTTCTATAATTATATTTCAGTATTTAATGTTCGTGCATAAAGCGTCCGAGCACTTGCCAGACCACAGACAAGATTGAAACAATGGAGAACCAGTATGAGAGGAAGTAGAAACGAAAATTAATAGGTAAAACAATGGTAATCCGACATTGATGCAGAAGATACAGTTTCTTAATCGCTCTGAAATATAATTCAAGAACATTTACATAGGGTGTCACAAACAGCGTCTCATGAAGGAGAAGGCGATAGTGTAAGGTGGAGGAGAGAGAAAGATTGGAGTATATTATGCGAGATAGAAATGATAAAATACGACGACTTCATCCTGAGGATGACAAGTATTTCAAAAAGAATTCAATTGAAATGCTACGTGAAACAAGGAATAAGACCTGCTATCATGAGAAGTGAACATTTCGCATGGAGGAGAACAGTAACAGTAATTGTAAGCGTAAAAATTGTGGGACAGAAACAATTGCTAATGTAACTCGTTAATGAAATTTCACAAATATTGCCCAAGACATTAAATTCAACACACTAATTCATGAAAAGCAAGTTACAAAATACTTCAAAAACTGATGAACGATTGTCTCCAGGAAATTAAGCTAGGGACCAATGCAGAGTTTGGTCCCACGAAAGAAAAGCTTAACAAATTTAACCAAGCTTACGTTCCTAAACGCTGCTGTATAAATCCTAGTATCATTGCTTCTACCTTCCAAGCTCTTCCTGATCTTTATTCATATAGAATGCCAAAAAAATATTGAAAGATCTTACGCCAAATTCGTACAATTTTTAATCATAAAATTATATTTTAGTCATTGTCTTAACATGTGGAGCACTCAATGCAATAGACTTAAAAAAATTGAGTTGTGCATCATAAGCATAACAGTTGAGAGAACACCATTTCCAAAGAGAACTTATAATCGGCAGCCCTTCACGGCATTCAATTGTCCTGCAATATTGGCTAACGCTGATCAACATGCAAAGGTACAAGCGTATTCAATCGCAAGAGATGGAGATAGAGACGAGTCAGAAACTTTCAGCCTACTCAAAACTTGCTGAGCAAGGAACTCTTCACCGCAGAACTTGTGGCTGCACAATTTTAGGTCCTCGAGAGAAAGTGCGATCAGGCGGCGTAAGGGTGTGGAGCCCTACTAGAAGTTACGTCAGAATAGCTCATCCTGCCACTAGTTACACTAACACATGTCACGCCACTGGCGGTCACTCCATCAGAAACTACAACGCAGGTTACGCCATCACTCGTAACACAGCTACAGGTTAAGGAATCAGAGTTACATTACACCATCACGGAAGGTGAAACGCGCCTTGGGAAGTAACCTTCGGAAGTTTACTTCAAGGACTCCTGAACTACATACTCTGAAGTTATGTCACCCGGGAGTGCCTCTAGGAGAATTACTGTACCATGGGTTGAAGAGTCAAGGTTACTCTATAACTGATATTCTCTATGGTCCTTGATATCAAGGAGACGCTAGAGCGCTATCAGAGCATTGATGAACGAAACACGTTTTTGTGTTCTGCACTTTCCGCGCCAATTAACAAAATAACAAAATTTTGCGGATTTGCTACATCTCAAGCCGGCCAGAAAATACTTTCCAGAATCATTCATACCACAAGTAAACAGCACGTCTTCACACAGTATCAGTCAAATTTTTCAATCTGAATAATCGTACCCGCTAGGTAGAGGAAATACAGCAGATTTATCTATTAGAATAACCTAACTTATTGTTATCTCGTGCTCCCACTTGAGGGAAGGCTCTGAAGGCGAAGGCGCACTGCACTTTGCAGACGTGATCATTGAGTATCGCTTCGGGGCTGTAGGACTGTGCCAGGTGGAAGCAGTTGTCCACTTTCAGGCTCTGGCAAATTGGCTGCGAACGAAAGAAGCGGAGGAGTTAAAACCAGTCATCCCTCCTGCATGAATCCGAGTCAGAGAAAAGTATTACACAGAAAGTTAATTCCCTGCAGAACTAGAACCAAAAACAGATGCTTGTTAACGTGTATCTTCCTAATAATGTACCCACAGGTTTCGCATCCAGCTCTCGCAACTGATTCGTAGGTTCCACTAGATTTTAAAATAAATATTCAGCAGACACGCAAGAAGGCAGCTGGAACTTATGTACAATTTTGAGTCCAATGCACTACTCCAGTAAGCCGCGCACACATGATTGGTTTATCACCTGCCTTCTTGTGTCTCTGCGATCGCGTGGTGTTGAACATTTATGCGTCGTAACTGGTCTTTTTCAAGTCTAATGGTTTTGTAGTCTAATAGTCTAATCCTGCAGTGTGTAAGCCGATAATGGCTAGGCCAGAGACGTGGTGGAGACTGCCATTCTCAGCACAAATACTTCCATGAAGAAATACTTTCGAATTCAAAGACTAATGTCCTAACACTCGTTGATCGTCTACTATTCAAATGAGATCACCAACTAGACCAGTGATTTCCAATCATTTTAGAGGTACAGAACCCTCATGAAATCTATCGCACCCACGTTGATCGTATCTAATTTGACGAAAATATAGATTTTTTTTAACCGAAAAATAAAACCAGTAGCATTTCTCATTGGCTGCAGCCAACGAAGCTGATCACGTCACGCCTTGCGAGAGAATTGAGAGCCCTCTCCTTAGGTCAGCGAGATAATCGCTCATACGATAGCCATAACTGCGACAGAAGACGCAAATGCCTGTGTACCTTATTTCTACAGTGTATCTCACCCCTTCTTTCGTGCATGTACACATGACGCAGGGCGATATTCTGTCTGCGGCTCCGATTTCGATGTTTGTAGTCCCAACGCTGCAGGACACTCGCTCTCTCCACAGCTCCAAGTTTATGGCCGGCAAATCTCTGCATGGAACCCTCGGATTTCTGAAATGAACATCACTTCGTGAGTTAAGTGCGGTCTGATACCCCGTACTTCGGACGGAGTTCTGAACAAACACGATAATTTACTCGAGGGAAGGCTGAATTTCAAACCTGCAAGATACATTTCGCAGCGCCAACTCAGTAACGCACATGTTTTCATGGCAGAAATTCGTACTTTTTAAATTTTGTACTCGTTTCTGCAGAGCGGTGCACAAAATTCTTTTATCGTGTTTTCACACAAATTAAGTTATTTAAAAAAACAGAAAAAATTTCTTTGTAATTCAAGCTACTCACAAGAACGGGTCTGGTAGGTCGAAAGAAGATCGCTGCTCAGAATCAACAGTCTCGCAGTTGTCACACAAGAGTCGCGACATCGTCACCTTTCTGATCTCAGTAAGCTGGGAATCGGTAAACCTGACCAGAGGGTCAACATTTTCATACCAAAACCGATCACATTTCCGCAAGTTTCTGAACTGAATCCCCATTATACAGCCAAAAGTAGGTCCAATCAGACCGCCGTGGAGCGGAGTTTCGATGAGGCCTCCTGTGAATAGGTCAATGTCATCCACGTGATCGTAAGTTCTTTTGAGCCTTTCAATGATAGGCCGAGCGACTTCCCTGCTTAGGTCTTCGAAGGTTCGGGCTCGGGTTAAGTTGCAGAGGACTCGGTATTCGTTGTAAGTTTGTAATCCGTGATCACGTCCTCTCTGTATGTTGAGAGATGCAAGGTCAAGTCCAGAAAATTGTTTTTTTTTCTCTTCGAACAAATGGTTCGTCACTTCACTCGTTAGAAATTGATCAAAAGTTTCAATAGGAACGGTGGTCAATCCCCTCATGATTTCGTCAAGCATTCCTGGTTGGTAGAGTAAATCTGGATTGAAAAAGTGGTTGCTCAGTTTTACTGGAGGATCTTTCTTGGCGAAGATACCGTCCATCCTCTCGAACGCAGGCTTCAGCAAGGTGTGGCCGAAGCGGAAAACTATGCCAATTTCATTCAGGACAGTCGCGTCGCATTTGGAGTCGTAACCTGGGAAAAATGCGTGAATAATATTTGATATATATGAAAGCTCTAAGGAACTATTCTTTAGTGCAATATAATGCGCACGTCTACAGTAGATATCCGGGAAATGAGAGTAGGAAATAAAAGATGACTATACCACAACTCATGCATGGCATTATAAGTAGACAAGTAAAATGTTCTTTGGAAGCTCAGTTATATAAACAGCGTAGATTAACCTACGGTAATAAATGATACTGATGGACAGGGATTTGATTCATAATGAATTAATTCAGGTCCTAACCAAGAGAACGTTATGAATTTTGTCGTTCTCGAATCTTCTACATTCTGTTGAAAAAAGAATTTCAATTTAACGAGGACATGGATTTTTCAGGTAAAATTTAGTACTCATCCAGAAAAGATATTCTAAACAGAACGTTCCTATTACACTTGTCATGTAATGGTTTATAACCGTTAATGTAAACTTCATTCTGTAATGCTAACTTTGTAAATCTACCGGCATTTTGAGTTCAAGATAATTGAGTTTCGGACCCTTAAACCGGTAGAAATTTTATCGGATGTTTTTCAACATTGCAGCTTGAAGCTGAAATCGTCTAAGAAAGATAGGACCCCACTCACCTTCGTAGTACCCTTCAGGAAGCAGGTTCAGTTCATACAAGTTGATGGCATTCCAGCCCAAAATTCGAGGCAACCATTCATTGTAGGTGATGTGCTGGTTGATGGCGGTTACAATACGTCTCGTCTGTTGGAACAACGCCTCGTCGGACCAGTGTTTGTTGTGCTTCTGGAGCTCGTCGGCTATGCGGTTGTGCTCGCGTAGGAATAGCGTATGAAGAGCAGCGAGAGCGGGCTGCTCAGAGGCTCTGGTATCACCTGGACAGACAAAATCGAGTTAGCTGGAGGGAGAACCCTAGTCCTATATAATGTACTCAATTTATTCCAGTAATTTTCGACTAGCTTTGAAGGCCAATATTGCATTGAAATCGCTGTGGCGATTTAAGTGTAAAAGTAGAAGAAGATCATTTCATGACGATTCGTACCTCCAGTAAAGCATTTTCCAGACGGCGCCTTGCACTCGTGGTTCTCCGGGTCCAAGGGAAGGAGAGGCTTCCCTCGCACAGGGTTGTTGGTCCATGCCAGGTGTCCATTCTGAAAGCAGTATCAAAATATAACGTTAAATTCAAAATTGATTAAAAAACAACATTCTCATACATACATTGAAGATGATAAGAGCTATTTTGAACCTTTTCCATTTTTAATTGAAACGAGGATTCTACAGAGTATTACCCTCAGAAAGGCGCCGAGTTGTAAAAAATCCAAGCTGGAGATGAGAAACTGCTTTATCAAACACGGAACATATGCCTCAATGTTAAAGCAGAGCTAATTTTTCTTTAGGAAAAGCTTAAAAATGTTAAGCAAAATATCACCATAACTACTTTGCAAGACAGGTACTCGAGCAGCATAGCGCTTGGGCAACAATGAAATGCCAATCTGCTCTTCATGCAGAGCTATCACTCGCACCTTGAGAACTCGTAGTTTGCGTTGTTCACATTTGTCGGAGCCGTAAGTGTGAGACGCGTCGAGGTACGAAGTCACCTGGTTCATTTGCTCTCGGTAACCTGGAAGAATTGAAACGTTTTAGTCACGACATAACGTCATAAATACAATGGGCTAAAAATTCATTCTGATTTTATGTACGGAATTATTTAAACTTTGTGTTTTTATGCCTTAGATTGATCCTTAAGTTCAGGGCCACCTTGTGTACGTCCTGCCTACCAAGCTTTTAAGGAACTTGAATAGCCGCCAAAGGCCACGGCAGGTGCAGCAAACAGCGTGCCGTGCACACTGACTCTATTTTGGATGCGTTCACCAGTCCACATTGTAAACACAAGTGGAAGCAACAGACTCACGCTAGGTTGCACTGTAACACAGCCTAATAGTGAAAAGTAAGGACTCTCTCAACCTTCAAAAAAACACATTCTTACACTCATTCCCTAAGTCGGAGTCTGCACAGCCGGCTCGTTCCCTGATCGTTATGATGGAACGATGGTTAAAATATGGAGCATGCCCTGAAGGCGGTGGTGAGCAATCTAACCGTAAGTATGGAATCAAAAATGATCGCCTTGATGACTACCAGCTCAGCGGAGTCGGTATCGTTCGCCCGAGCCATGTGACCCGCTGTCTCACATCTAGACCTTGCAGCCGAGGTGCTGCATCAATAACCAATTTAGATCAGAATCGACCGACCTTCTAAAGTACACCTGGTTCAAGTTCTTGTTTCGGTTAGGACTTCCGCAGCAGGTGTTAATTCAGGTACTTGAATGAGGCTATTTGAAGTATTTGATAACATACCTGATGAAGATGGTTCCCCCAAAGAAATAAATTCCACCCCTCCGAGAACAATTCTCGCCTCCAAATCATTGTAGTTCCCCTCCAGATTAAATTCTTTTTAATATGTATAAACTAATCTATCGCTAATTTCATCATAATTCCCCACCTCCACATTAAACAGGCGCTCAACATAAAGGCGAATTTCACTTCTTGCTTCTGCTTCTATTTATGTTTCTTTTACCTCAAAGAAGTACTCACCTTGGCTAAGTCACCCTATTACAGAAAAAGGAAATAATTCCTTCCCTATAGGAGGGTATCTTCCATCGACAGTGAGGGATGCGTAACGTTGAGGTAGTATATTTTCTAAACGAATGATAGTCTTTAAACTAAAAGTTTCTCAATTGTACGTAAAGTGATTGCCTGCATAGTGCAAGTTATCCCTGGCCGAGCCAGAGCAGCGTGGTACCTCGAGTTAGTTACTCATGATCTGAATTAAAATGTCCCCGCCCTAAATGAGGAGGTTCCTCCCATCAGCGTACAGCAACTCTCTCAGGATAAACACTCGTTTCGATCTTGGGACGGACATTTTTCTACGCGGTCGTCGCCCCATTAGATTAAACTGTGACCTCATGTCAGGTACTTGTTCACAGAGACTGGATGTTGTTATGTATAGTCTGGATATTACACGTATATGGTGGATATTGTAGATACTGCATGTATTTGGATATTATGGACATGTAATATACAATGATATTGTATACATTTGAAAGTGGATATTGAATATACATTGTCTTTGTTGGATTAAACGAAAGGGCTCCACCCCTTTAGAGGGGGGGCTCCACCCCCTAAGAGAGGGGCGCTCACCGAGAGTGAGCTGGCCGGGCATGGAGCGAGTGAGGGGCATACAGAAGGGTTGCCCCGAGGAGACGTTGATGGGAGGGAAGAAGGGGTCGTTGTCCGGGATGCGGATGGGGAAGCACTCAGGGTGCAGAACTTGAGGCGAGTCACATTGTCGACAATCCAAAATGGAATCCTGGAAACCTGGAAAAAACATTGCGTCATGGTTTAGTTTAGTTTAGTCTAGACTCATGTTTGCGACTAATTGTGCATTAAACATGGCTACTTTAACAATCATGCAGAGCAAGTAACTTTCTAATTTTAACTGTGATGAACGTGAGACTGCCGACGTCACTTCAATATGAATAGATACATTCGTAAAATTGAGGTAAAAAATTTCAAATTTCATTTTAACGACGAAAAGCAACAGATATGAGCTCTTCGATAACTTTAAAGTCACATTGATTTAGAGGATATTGACGACCATTCCTTTCGATGATACTCATGATGAGTAAATAGCAAGGATTCTCTTAGAACATAAGTATCCAAAATCTTCTACGCTGTAGTTACGATGATGACGGAATTTGGAACACTGTCTAAACTTGAAGTATGTACAACGAACGAATACCAAATAAATGTCAATACTACCTTCTTCATACGAGTTAACGCTTTCAAAGTCGACGAGCGGTTAGTGAATTTGTCTTATGTTCGATAACACGGAAGTCAACATAAAAAACTTCCTTCGAGGATATACCTACGGAGCTACTTTTTCGAACAAACTGTGAATATTATAATTGAGCTGTGCCTTACTTCTCCTGCGCCACTGAAATTATGGGATATACCAGAGATGAGTGCATATACGCTCTTCTAACTCGTTCAGAATGCAAATAAATACAATAATATATCGTTGTTTTTATCCTACACTAGAACTAGGCGTTTTCCTAGACGCCAGTAAGATTTACACAAAGAAAGACTTCTTCGTTCCTTCGCTCTCGTGTTCCTACGCAAACACACAGCTAGGGATCATCTGCCTATATTGCGCGACTCTCATGCGTCACCGCTCGCTATGAGCCGGGGCATAACCAATCAAATCCTGCTCACACGCAAGTGAACTCTTACTCAAGCTCAGGCGATGGCAACCTTTTGCGTTCCATCGTTAGGGCGATAAATCAATACACTGTAAGAACGTGATGTTAATAAGTTAAACAGTACTTACACGCTTACCGGCCGAGGAATTCGAATTCACTTTATGCCCATACCGTATTTGAGTGGGTCCCTGAAAATGTTTTCATCAATGCATTTGCGTTGGACGAACCATATTACCTTTATTGACGGGTGTGAAAATGAGGTCGTGGTCGATGAGCTGTCCCCACTGCATGATCATCATAGTGTAGCGGACGTGAGAGGCAGACACGTCACTGTGGATGTTGGTCGAAATCGAGCGAGCGGAGGGTAGAGGTTTCTTTGTAAGAGACAGTGACCTCGGCGATGAAAGGCCTGGTAAAGTAAGAAAAATTCCACCATGAATTGTCAGTCAACCACAACATTTAAGGCAAAATGGTAATTCTCCACTTTCCCCTGACAAAATGATAATTGATAATTGAGTGATAATTTCAACACACGTATGACCCTGCCGAAAATCATAGTTTTTTCAAAAACCATGGAGGAGCAAAAAATTTCAAACTACCAACCATATGTTCGAAGATGATATACAAATTAGTTTAAGCTCCCGCACGAGTAAAATTCACTGAAAAGTTACTCATTTTCTACAAGAAGTCATTCCATCGATTATAAGTCAGATCGCTCCAACCTTGGAGGTATTAATCCTACAGAAGCTCGGCGACTGATCGAGTGCTAGACCTAACCATACCGTCTTCATACGACGGTCTGAGCAGCCGCGCCTGGGCCCGGAAAGATTTTCCAAGGCTGGGCTTGTTGAGGTTGTTGCACCAGCCCGTCGCTGTGCGGAATCTGGAGGTGTGATCGCAGGGCAAGGTCTGGTCATCGCACTCGAAGATGTTGGGTATTTCCATGATGTCGCTCACGTCGATGTTGGGCAGGACATCCATGAGGTCATTGATGCTACTCGGAGACACAGACCCGGATTCGATGTCCTTCAACTGGGAGTCTATGTGGCGTGTTGTCCGTAGGCGCTCATTTCTGAAGAGATGAAGATTTACGATTTGGTTCTCAGTGAGTCATCAGTGGTAACTGATCTAAGTTATTTGAGACATAATAATTCAGATAAAATATGACTGGCGGGGTGTTAAGATACAATTCACGATTAACTGTGGCTAAAAATCGATGGGAAAAGGCAATATTATACTTAAATCATTCTTAGAATCTTAGGCTAGCTGTTGAGCTGAAGCGAAGAAATTGTTT
>VOMN01053329.1:0-16420 GCA_014899125.1 Orchestia grillus | reverse complement strand
GGGCCTATGTAGGTGTGGGGCCTGTGTAGGTGTGGGGCCTGTGTAGGTGTGGGGCCTGTGTAGTTGTGGGGCCTGTGTAGGTGTGGGGTCTGTGTAGCGTGGGGTCTGCGTAGCTGTGGAGCTCGAAAGTCGGATTACTAAAATAATTCCTGCCCTCTCTTTTGCAAAACAAGAAGCTGCGTGACGCAACAAACCGCTTGCGTGACCGTTGCAAGACGTAGTTCAACTGTGAAAGAACTTATCTGGAATTCTGCGAACAAACAATGCTGAATCTACGCTGGTCTGTAGTTACGACTGCCAGGGTCAGCTTATTCGGGCGAGAAAGGGAATTTCATTTCAAAATGGACAATACGTTTTTAGTACATGTGTGCTTGCCGCGCCTGATGTGCGGGGCACCGAGTACAGAGGGTCGCACACTCATGCTGTTATAGATAATCTGAGGTGAGCCTCCGTATCTACAATACAAGTCGTGGATGAGTAACGTGGAAATGAATTTAAATGATCACAACAGCTCCAGGTCTTATTTTAGACGATGATGACGAGGCTCTGTCTGATACTGAGGAAACTTCGACTGTCAAACTTTAATTAAGGCCATTCAAATATGTACGTTTTTAAAAATAAAACAATAAAAATTTGTTTTTAATTTTTAATAAAAGATAGTGTAAGATATTCCAGTTCATAACCTTCTGATATCTCGAAGTTAGTATTTTCTAGAGAAAGCCATAATGCTGTAAAGGATATTTCTCAGTTGTGTCACTCCCCAGAGATTGCGGTCATTTAGGTATTCCAGAGCTCATACTCGTTCCTTTACCTTGTCCTCATGAAGTATATGTAATTAACTGCGCCAGAACAAGAAGATGAAACCCTTTGCTCACGCGATTCGCTGTTCAGTCGACATACTGACGTCTTAATTCTCCCTCTGTCTCAAGAAACAAAAAATCGTACCTTGTTGTTGGCGTTATGACTGAAAAACAAGAGTCTGAGTTGCAGGACGTAAGTCAAGTACACTTACTACGACATAAAAGAGCAGTTTGTGACTCCTCCCATTAGTGTAATGATGATCTTGGTATAATGGAATGATTAGTGTCTCCCTGATATTAGATTTATATTAACCTCATGGTTCATAAAAAGCTACTTAATTGTATAAGTATATTTGCCAAGAACGTATCACGCACGAGGGATTAATGATTGTTCTCAAGTACTCTTACCTCATTGTAGTATAGGACGGATTAATGATTGTTCTCAAGTACTCTTACCTCGTTGTATAAGAGGGATATATAGTTATTCTAAAGCACACATGAGAAATTCAATTATTATTGAATCTCTCATCTACGGACACCCGGGAATCGGATGCAACGGCCAAATTCTAACGGCCTGAATACATACTCGGTTGACCAGGATGTCTGGTGTGGAGGTGCAGGGCAGTCACGTGAGGATATTCATGTCTGTGGGCGAACTCTTCCTCCAATTAGAGTGTTAATGAGCGATTCAGCTGTACTCTTATCTAGACGTGCACGAGGAATTAATGGCAAGCTCTCAAGTGTGATCACCTAGCCGTACACTAGGAATTAATGGCAGGTTCTCAAGAGCTGTTACCTAGAAGCACTTAAGAAATGAATGACAAGCTCTCAAGTGCTCTTATCTAGACGGACCCGAGAAACTAATAGCTGCTTTCAAGTGCTCTTGCTTAGACGTACAAGGGGAATTAGTGGCTGCTCTCAAGTTCTCTTGCCTTGGCGTACAACAGCTAATGGCTGCTCTCAAGTTCTCTTGTCTAGGCGTACAACAGCTAATAGCTGCTCTCAAGTTCTCTTGCCTAAGCGTACAACAGCTAATGGCTGCTCTCAAGTTCTCTTGCCTAGGCGTACAACAGCTAATGGCTGCTCTCAAGTTCTCTTGCCTAGGCGTACAAGAGCTAATGGCTGCTCTCATTCCAGAGTTTGAAAAAGCTGAGTCACGTCAACGTTGTGAAGCTGAAGGAAGTGATCCGCGAGAAGGACACGCTCTACTTTGTGATGGAGTACATGCGGGAAAACCTCTACCAACTCATGAAGAACAGGTACACTTGAAATTTTTTCGTGAGAAGTTTTGCTGCAGAAATTTCCCGTTCTCATGGAAATTTTGCCAGTGTAATGCTAATTTACTTCACAAGGTAATCCTTTTTTAAAAACAATTCTCGTTTCACGAAAGAATGTTTATAATGAAATGAATTAAAATTCAACTGAGTTTTATAGCAGTGTAGAACATTGACTTCCTTGAATGATTTGTAAAATTTTCACCCGTGGTGATTTGAAGAGCTTGCAGAAACTTTTATTGTTCATTTGCCTGTGCAGCGACAAGTTATTTTCGGAGTCCGTGATCCGGAACATGATGTGGCAAGTGCTGCAGGGGCTGGCCTTCATGCATAAACACGGCTACTTCCACCGCGACATGAAGCCAGAGAACCTCCTCTGCACTGGCCCTGATATCATCAAGATCGGCGACTTCGGATTGGCCAGAGAAATTCGGTCCCGGCCACCGTATACAGACTACGTCTCCACAAGATGGTGGGTGTACGCGTCGTTAGTGAAGGAGGTAAAGCTCAAGTAAATCGTGCATTGTACATTGAAATGATGATGTTCCCGTTACAGATTACGCCTCCATGAGATAATGGGGGCTCACGTCGTTAACTGAGGCCGAAGACCTGTGTAAGAAATACATTTCCTGACAAAACAAATAAAGTTCTTGTCTCTGTTAACAAGCTACATCTTCACGGGCTGCTAGACGTCATTGTTGGGACTAATCTATTATACTTATCATATTTCCAAGTTCGGTTGAAGGATATACTCGTAAATGATGTAACTTTCCGTATTGAGTATAGTGATAAAATAATGCTTGTTACGTTTCAATCCTAAAGTGAAATCTGTTGCATTGATGAAAATCAACACCATTTTTTCTCCCGGTCTTTCAATTGGCATCAAAAGAGAATGAGAACACATTTGATGTACTGTCCAATTAAAGACATTTTGTTCATAATGCATAGGCAGAATCTTGAGTACATTCTGTAGTTAAATAATTCGCTACTCTTCGCCGGGCGAGTATAATAAATTGCCGAGATACACCAAAGTTACATTCTGTAGAGTCAAACTATGGCTCTAATTCATACGTTGAGTGTCAGATACGTTCAATGAGTTTAGTAAATTTTTTGAAATTTGGAAGTGGTAAAAATTTTCAGACCTTTTTCTCCTCTCTCATACTTGAGTGCGCAGTGAACTAAAGCATTCGTTGCTTAACTAGAGTAAGAATAACTTACTTGTTTTTTATGCTAAGCCTTTTAAACAGCCATTACTCTCGATTTCTGCGAAAGCAATTGATCAAAGTTTGTGAAATACGGTAACTAATGATTAAATTTAAACGACCCTGTGGTTTATTTGAGTACGAGTTTTCCAGAAAACCTGTTGTATGCATCTAAGCACATATTATGAGCCTACACCATAATATATTAAAAACATTTACAGCTTTCTGAAGTACTGACCCGCCAAACTGTGGTGACACCCAAAAAAGATAACGGCTTGACTACATGTCTGCAAGTTTTCATATTACTGTTTTCTTATAATTCATCACAAATTGATAAAATCCAACGTCCCAAAGACATAGGAGGAGGCAAAGTACCGCCTAAAACTACACTCTCTCGCAACAGAATTCACGACCATACATACACAGTGTACATCGATCGCAGTACCTGCATGATGGCTACGGCACTCAACACCTGCGGCGGTCGGGGAGGTGCCGGCCCCTTGTTTGTTGCTAGGTGTTTCTACTCTACTTATGTACTTATTGCTCGTAAACCATCTTAATCACACAGTACAAGTTATGGGTAAATCATCTTTGAGCCGTCCTTACGATCACGCTCTATAATAGAAGTTTATATTTTCACTACTTTTCTTTCTTTCTTTCATTCTTCACAGTGAAATAAGAAGTTTGATGCAGCAGGAGATCAATCGTACTGATGAAAGAGTTATGGTCCTCCAAATAGATTTCAAGTGTTGAAAATTGCTGATGATATATCAGACCCTCGCTGCAGTAGGAATCAAGTCAACAAATTTTTGCGAAAGACGTAATAGCAATATATGTATTGAATAAAATCAGAGTATCTGTCCTATACCGGTGGTACGACCTTCATTTACTGATTTACTGAGATTTGAATGCCCTCTCAGACGCTTCAGTATGTAGTCAATCGTTATAGATAGGGAACACGATTGCACGTTTCCGAGATGTTAATGAAAGTAGACATTCTCTGCAGAAGTTCTGAATGTGTCGAATATTTCAAGCGCGGACCTCAGGCACAGAGTTCGCCAAAGTCCTGCGGAAAATTTGAAAAATCGTTTGATTTATTCAACCTTTAGAAGACCATTAGGAATCACACAGGGTTAGTTCGGTAAGATTTGCTGAAATTAAATTTTTCTCTCTTTTGAAAACGCATGGATATCGAAAAAATTATACTCAAATAGTAAATAAATTCCTATTTGCTTCTTATTAAAGTTACGCTCCGCCTCTCTTTATCTATTTGGGTGACTCGCTATAATATCCTCGTAACGCCATATTTTAAAATCCCTTCTTTCATAATTTTAGGTCCCACACTCATGTCGCTACTTCCTACTTAATTTGCGTAGTATTTGTATTGGGCCTCAGAATTTCCTACATTTTATTTTCCTTGTGAGATTTGGAATGTATTACAAATAAAATTAATAATTTACCTGAAGAAAACAGTTTGCCATGTACTCTTTCTTGAGCAATACTAGTGGCATTGATTCATTCATTTTGTAACTTCTCATTATTCTGAATTTAGATTTTACAAACTAGCCAAATTTTAGACTGCAGGAGAGATTTATAAACTTTTTCTATTTCTAAGTTCAAAATTACCATGCCCCAGCTCGTTACCCCTCGTTCAACTACGTGTTCTTTAAACTTCTTGTCTCCCTCACAGAAATTTCTGATTCTGGGACGACATTGTCTCGAGCCTCTCTACTCTGAGTACAACCTCCTATCCTAATTTTCTAGCCTGGCATCGCTAGTCTGGATGAGAAAATTGCTATCAATTTTAATGATAAAATATGTAGTTCTAGCTTCCATGTTTATTTCCACGTGATACCTGAGGTAGCAAGCCTACAACAGGTGCTTTTGAAGCTTGGTGCTGGTGCTGCCACAACTTGGCCAACTTTTCTGCTATAGTATAATGATTTACCGCTGACGATCAGCGTGGTACTCTTGGTACCACAACCTTGGCTAACTGGCATGCCTGGTATGACGGTGTAGGCTGGAAATCAGCATGGTGGTGTTGGTACGTAAGCTAGCTCTCCTGCCCGGTATGACGAAGTACCTCACTCAGGTACCGCGCCCCCGAGGTGCTCCTCAGAGCCACGAACTACAGCAGTCCCATAGACATCTGGGCTGTGGGGGCCATCATGGCCGAGGTGTACACCTTCAGGCCTCTCTTTCCCGGCAACTCCGAGATTGACCAGATTTTCAAAATCTGTCAGGTTTTGGGCACGCCTGAAAAGGTAAGGCTAAGTCCCCAAATGTTGAGGACTCTTCGACGGGAGGCTTATTTTCTCTTAAAATGTCAAGTTGAAAAAAATGTAGGGTGTTAGAATATGAGAATATTATATTATGTGTATGAAATATGGGAACCCCAAGAGTTGCCCTGTGCTTTTTGATAGGTAAATGAAAAAAAGGAAGTTAAGTAAAGTTAGGGCTGTTCAGAATAAGTTAGATCTGAAAGGGTACTTAGTTGTCGTGAATGAAGGAATTAATAGAAATTTCATATCAGAAATAAAGGAATAATAACTTTTACTCATTCCTTTTTATTCAGTAATGATAAAGAAAACATGGAACTATGAGCAATTTTTTCGATAAATGACGTTGAAAAACAAAACGTTCGTTTTCATTTGGTAAAGCGCAAACGGCTCAACACAAGCAGGGCTAGGATGTGGAAAATATATAGCTGTATATTAAAATTAGAGCTTTCGAGTGATACAACACTCATCTTCAATATCTGCAAAGGTAAACACAAAAAACGTAGAAAAACGTTCTCTCGTGGCAACTTGATACAAAAAATGAAGCGTTCTACGTTAAGGTTTTAATAAAGGGTAAATCGTACGAGACGTACAGTTGTCATAAAAATTCATGAACCCAACTTTCGACGTCACGCAGAACGTCACAAGAGGGTCGTAAAACTTGTGTGTGGACTGCAAATTATCCAGGTGCATGGATATGGGCACACAGAAGTAGGAAGCAGCCCAACGCTACAATAGACTTCATATTAATCTAGATGAAGTTCCGTTACGGAGAGGCTAATCACGAAGAGAGCTGTGTGAGAAGGAGCTTGAAAAGTTCTCCAGCGCATAAGCATTGCTGCGTCTCTATCCTGCCTCCTCATTATCCAAAAAAAGCCTTTTACGTGAACCAACACTGAAATTTCAATCATTTGTTGTCGTTTGCCGCATTCATCCCCCAAATTCATCGCGAATACATCAACTTTAGCAATGCCACCATTGACATGCCTTTGCCTGTAAATTGCAGTCTCAGAGCACATTGAGTTTATGTTAAAATAATAATTTCTCGCTACAGGCGGATTGGCCGGAGGGTTACATTTTAGCGAAGGCGATGAACTTCAAGTTTCCCCAGTTCACCCCCATGAACCTCTCCTCGATCGTCACCAACGCTGGCACCGAGGCCCTGCGGCTCATGAGTGACATGATGCTCTGGAACCCCACCAAGCGGCCTACTGCTCAGCAGTGCTTCAAGTGCGTCTCTAACATTATCGTAGTATTAAGGCGTGATTGATTTTTAAAGGGTCAAAGAGTCTCAAATGTGTCGCTAACATTATCGTAGTATTAAGGCATGATTGATTTTCAAAGGCTTAAAGAGTCTCAAGTGCGTCACTAACATTATCGTAGTATTAAGGCATGATTGATTTTTAAACGGTCAAAGTGTTTCAAGTGCGTCACTAACATTATCGTAGTATTAAGGATGATTTATTTTTAAACGGTCAAAGAGTCTCCAGTGTGTCGATAATAATAGTGGAATTATTGATAGATTGTTTATCGTTGGGGGTCACAATTATTGAGACAATATTAATGAAAATGGGAGCAAGAACACCAACGAAGTGACAATGCATTAGTAATGCAACGCTGGTGTGGAGAAATGTTGGATGTCATACGCCTCACAGAGGGACTGCTGCTCAACGTTATTTCAAAAGCGTTACTAATAATATTCGAATTAATGAGACACTATTGATGGTAACTGAGGCACTACTACCACTTTTGGGCTATGTTCCGCAATGCATAAGCAATTTCTGTATGGAACGATGGCTTGATGTAATGTGTCAGCCCTATCGAGCATCTGCCAGGCCAGGGGTGTTTCAATTGTGTATAATTATTTTAATGCGAATATTATCTGACTTTATTCAATATGTAGCGTTTTACGGTGATTGAATACAAAAAATACGCTAATGTCACAGGAAAAAGCACTGCTTATGTAAAAATTTATGTTTGTGAGTGCAATAGCTAGGGAATGCTACTGAATGACAAATATTTTAATGAATACTTCAATGCTACGAAGTGACCCTCGACTCCGCGTCTCACCGATTAAGTCATTTATTTATTTATAATACTTTTCCTTATTAATTATGCTTGACATTGTTGATACCAACGTTAATGAGGGTGATAATAACACTAAAGTTAAATTCAACGATTGATCATGCACGGTTATGTACATTCTAGAAGACTTCGACATTAGGGGAAACTGAAAAGATTGTTTTCTTTGTGGTAATATACTCGTTTGTCGTCTTCCTTACTGTCCCGTAGTGTAAAACCACCAGTGCGCTATTCTCATTATTACGCACATAACCGCAATGTAGGGACATGGTACTCTGTGAAAGGTTACTAATTAGAAATTTCAACTTTATAATTTTAAAACCGGCCACAGCTCCTGTACATTAAAATTTGAAAAGTATTTCTTTCTATGACAAGTTGTTGCAGGCTCCAAATATTTAGTAGTTTTCAAATATCAATCATTAACATCATCCTTTGAATCATAGTGTAGGTGGTGATGCTGATTATGTCCTGTAGAAAGTGAGTCGGTGCATTGCCGTGCAACAACGAACCCATCCTTGCTTCTGACATAATTCCTCTACAGAAAGCGTTGTGAATTGTGCCTCAATTGAGAGGGTCTCCTCAACAGGTACCCGTACTTCGCCAACCACAACACTGAGAGCAACCAACTCACCATGACGATGCACAAGCTCAAACTCGCCTCTGAACAGAACAAATACTCCAACAATTACCCCGGCCTGTCATCGCAGTGGATATCTTCTGAAAACCTCAAGTAAGAAAAATATTCTACTTAGTCCTCTCAAGATATTTCATTTTACTTGATGTTATATTCTCCTTTAGAGGAGCCAGGGATGTGAATTTGATGCGCTTTTGAGTTTGTTTCTAATTATAGACGAAATTTATTTAATTGGTCTACTTGGGACATAGGCCAGAAGAGTTAGAGAATAAAAAGAAACGAGTTGATATAAAAATTTATCCATCATTCAATAGGGACAACCCGTCTATGTCTCACAATGGGTACACCTAGTGTGCGCCGTTACGGAATTCATGGTGAGAAATATTTTTACCCCGAGAAGTTGGTTTACTAGATACCAATCATAAGGCGGTCAATTTCGTGGGCCATACTGTACTGAAAACTCTTTACTTTTTGAGTACCAAGCGTACCGATAAATTAGAACTCCTACGCTCTATTTCTAACATTGTAAGCATTTTTCCTTTTCAAAAAGCAGCGATTTTATCCCCTAAAATATCCACCGTTTTCATAAATTTCGCCTGGTGCGAACACTTCCTTTGCTCTACAGCCGGACGGAGCAGCCGAGCAGCTTGGGGACCTCGAGCTTGTCGAGAGCAGGTGGGATGTCGCACAGTGTGTCAGATGATGAGCTCGCACAGTCACGTCCCCGTGTGGTCCATGACAACAGCTTGCCGGAGGTTGGGTGGGGCTTGACCCAACCAGACGCCACCAAACCAAGCGACTTTGGTGGAGCTGGTGTAGGGGGCAAGAGGTTGGCTAGGGTGGAGGATGGTAACGAAAACGATGACGAAGAAGATGCTGCGTCGGTTAGATCCAATATGAGAGTTGGTTTTGCAAACGTTGGTTCTTACGATGATGAGAGTAAAATTCCTAACGGAAGACCGTCTGCGGTCTTGATAAATAGGTACAATCCATCCAGTAGTGTTATAGGCGTCACTAGACCACAAGGAGCCGTAATTGGTGGCGGGAACGCTTCGAAAACCAGCAGCTACGGAGGTCTTGGAGTCAGCGGCTACGGTTTCGGGAGCTATAGTTCGAATAACCCAGTCGGCATCACAGGGCGTGTCAGCGTCATGTCGAAAGCAAGCAACCGCAGCAGCCTGGTTTCCGGAGTCAGTTTGATGGGGTCGCAGCCAATCACGAAGCTCAATAACCCCACAAATTTTTCATCGAATAATGCCAAGAATTTCCCGGCTGGCAGAGTCGGACAGCTCCAAGTTGAGGCTCCAGAGCAACGGATCCCTGGGCTTCCATCTTACAATAGTGAGTATCTGGTCGTCGAAAGAAAACGCTTTTTTCATTTCGCTAGCTAGCTGAACTCATGTCAGTAACGAAGAATCGGCATAATATCAACTGCTGTTAGGAGACAAAAACTGTACTCAGCTTGAATTAGTAATAGAGTTGGCTCGTACTTCAGAAGTTTACTTCTAGAGCTTAGTCACAAGTACTTTTGTGCACTTATGTTGCTCAAATGCAGAGGGAAAAGGGAAAAACAAAAGTAACTTTTCAAAAATAACCGGTAAGTATATTGCAAGAGACCTGGTGTGAATTATTTCGGCGTTATCAACGGCAGTATCCCCTGAAATGACCTCAATCTCATCTTTTATTTTTGAACCCATGAAATCATTAAATGAAATTACTGATATTAGGGCGACTTTTAAAAGATGTTTCTCGAGCTAATTCCCGTACAATTCATTTAGAAACGATGAAAGACGATAAATGAAAAATACAAAAATTGCACCTTGGGAGTTAAGAAAATTTCAACCAAGTTGAGGTAGCATCAAGATGGTTTGAAAAAGATTTACTCTGGTAGCTAGATCTGCTTAAACTGTGTTAACTATTGGGCTATTTTTTTATTGAACTATGAACTATTGTACATAATCATGTCTTGCGAACAATATTTCCAAACTGAATCTTTTGATTGTCAGAATAATCTGAACGGTTAGCTGATAAATGAATTATTGTTTCGTTAGTAATAATTTTAACAATGTTCACACTGAATAGAATGCTCCCGCTTAGAGAACAATCTATAGCCGCTATGTTGTTCGGAGCTGGATTATGGGCATCGAGTTCGGAGCTGGATTATGGGCATCGAGTTCGGAGCTGGCTTATGGGCATCGAGTTCGGAGCTGGCTTATGGGCATCGAGTTTGGAGCTGGCTTATGGGCATCGAGTTCGGAGCTGGCTTATGGGCATCGAGTAATTAAAATTAGAACAATTGAAAAGTCTGTTGAACTAAGGCTTACATTACCAAACGATGAGAAATCTAGTTTGAGTAGTTCTGCTGCTTTAGTACTCTGTATTCGGACTTCTACTCCAACATTAATATCGTATTCGGAGTATCGGACTGTTTAAGGAGGCTAAACAAATACTTGTACGAATAGATGAGTGCACTGAGCGAGACTTCGATTCAGCCCATGCTTCGGTCTCATCATAAATTCATGATTTTATGCTATTGTTTCATCATGCGTTCATGTTGCTATATTTGTGTATCCTCAGGAACTCATGCGTTTATGTTTTTGTTTCATCATGAAATTATGTCTATATGCTTCTATTTCATCATAGGCTCAGGTTCATTTGTGTTCCACTTGAAGCCTTCTCATGCCTGTTGCTCGCGTATGTTCTTAGTTGCCTCTTTTCTGTAGTTTTCAACGCTCCTCGACGTTAATGTTATGACTTTTTGACCGTAGCAAAACTTCGCTGAGCATAATTTAGCGTCTCCTGAAACTAACGTAGAATTTAATTTCTTCTTAGGATCGAACCCAGTTCTTATCAAAGGCGTAACAACGCGGTCATCTCGCCATGGTAAATGACTGTTTAAAAACGATCAGTATCTCCCTCGTAGCTGCTTCTACGTAGAAAGATTAGCAGCTTGAGACTGATTCTTCACTGCAATTTTTACCGGACTCACTCTAGTGTAGTTTATGTAAAGATTTTCGCTTCTATTTAATCGTTCAGTAGATACTCGTTGTAAAGGAAATTCAGCAGTAAATTTCCTCTCGCTTCAATTAGTAAGAGGTATATCTGCGCGATCGTGTTGATGGACGAAGATTATTTTGTATGCTGCGCCATCAGTCGAGAAATTTTATAATTACATTTAAACCATAATTTATACTTTTTCACTAATATGGACAACTAAATAATAATTGTTAAGCATTTCATGTAAATTTTTCTAGAAGTTTCCTTCTGTATTGTATTAGTAAATAAGCGCACCGTATGGACGCTTTAGCTCTTCAAATATTTTCTCCTGACTGGCATGCAATAGTCACTTGTGTATGACTAGTTGTGCGCGCTGTGCATCGCAGTCTGTCAGCACCGCCCACCGAACGCTTCACGTCGTCGCTGCGGAGAGAGTTGGTCACAGTTATCTTGCAGGTTTGATACTTGGCTCTCCTCATTTAGCACACAGCAACAGAGTTCAAATATATTTCATTTAAGCAAGTAATTAGGACCGTCGCAATCTTGCATCGCTGCTTATTTATAAATTGATTGCCTATTTTAACAAAGATGAAGTAAATACCTACCTGTAAAATGGTTTGTTAGGCTTGCCTTTTCAAGTATAGTTATGCCAACTATCAATATTTTAGGGATCAGCATTAAATAAATTGTTTTTTCCTTTCATGTTCTTAGTTGCGATCGAAACTAATCTAGAAATGTTCAAATTAGTAATTGCCGTGACACTTAGTATTGAGTATACGTTCGCTTATGATACTAGGCTCGATTTTTTCAAGAATTGTAATCTATTTGGAATGTATATGATACGAACAAATATTTTTTAACAGTGCGTCAACTTTGGAAGTCCGACCTCTTTGATCCCAGTTGCTGTTCCGTGTAAATATTGTACATAAACAAGTGTAGAAGAGAAATCATGAGTGACTTAGAATTGCACTTGTACACAGACTTTGATTCGTCAGCATAAATATACACTGATAGTTTGACAGCCCATTAGTCTTTGATCTGTCCCCATCTCATTTTTTTGCAGAAGTTGGCTGGAGTACCGAGTAAAGAAGCTTCGTGGTCCTCGCTGTAATTCTGTTCTTGCGTCACGATTGCTAGCCATGTCCGTCGCTTTGAATCATTCTAGCTATCGAGCTCGAAATGCACTCGTAGCCTTGATGTTACTTATATGCTGATCTAAATTGGGTAGAAGTCATTGTAGCGTCTAGTATATTTTACACTTTGCGACAAATTTTATTAAATTACATTACTAGTTTGTTGAATTTTACTTTGTATTTTGGGGCTTATGTGTAAGGCGAAAGAAGAACTCTGGACTCCCCCTCCGGCAAGCAAATTATGGCCGCACGACCGTGTGACTTCCGCATTGTGGGCTGTTTGGGGCCATGTTCCCTTCAATGGAGGCACCTTCATCACTGTGTGGGGTCATCATCACCATTAGCATTATTATTCTCACCTCTGTGTTGGTCATTGCCATTAGCATTATTATTCTCACCTCTGCGTGGGTCATCAGCATTGGAATTGTCACAGTCATCAACTTTAGAATAATAACCCTGTTCACAGAGCGAGGTACATTATATCACCATTATCCAAGTATAGGGTTCAACATCACCATTGAAATTGTATCATCATCACAACATCAGTATCACCATTGTTATAACTTCACCACCACTACCACAGTGCTGGGTGTGACCGCACGACTATGCTGTGCCTCAATGTTTTGACTTCTGAGAGGCCAGAATTTTTTGGGATGCGTTCAGTGAGAATTTTTTTATTAAATTTCTCATTGAACGCGTGCATGATTTGTCTGATCATTTAAACTATCAAAACACACAGTGAGGAGATCATTAGATCTTCTTCCACAGTTCATTTTCACGCTGGATTGTGAGAATTGTACCCAAACGTGTGCCCCACTAGGCGTTTACTAGTAGTGCCCTGGCTGAGGCAGAGAGAGGGAGGACTGGGCGCACCAGCTCACGCTGTCACATGAGTTCTGTCGTCGCACAATACCTCAACGGCTGTGTACTCAAACCCTTTGTGCTTGTGTGTTTTTCGTGTTCTGTGTGATGTCTTGCACTTTGATCTTACGATAACCAGTGGAACTATAAGGGCACGCCTCACAAGGCCGCTGATAAATTCTCGTACAACGCCAAATGCATTCTTATCCCTTACTGAATATATGTACATAAGACTGTAGCTAGCTCTTCGGATAAATCTAATAACTTTCTTATTGAAAGAAAATCAATCGTTGTAGAGAAATTCCCTGTACACCGACGTTGCAGGGCAATAGAGTGTGCCTTTTTGGTAGAGTTGCTGCACAAGGGCCATTATAGGGTCTGGGGCCCCTCGCGCTTTGATGATTGGTGAAATGATCTCTTCTCCAAGCGTTCTTTGGCGTGCGAATTCCCTGAATTTTTGTAATTAATAATTCTCTCATGTTTGGAAAGCTCCCTACAAGCTCCGTGTTCGTTTCGAAGAACGCTGGTTACTGAAAATTAGTGCGTTACTTCAGGATATGAGGGTTTAAAAAAGTCCTTATCACGTAATGACTCAGAAATTTTTTAAAGCTGGATATAATTCATCACACGGATGCGCGCGCGCGCGCGTGTGTGTGTGTGTGCGTATGTGTAGTAAATATTTTTTACAGAATTTAACTCGTTTTCGCCTACTGTGCATGGTGAAAGCCTGCTAGCAGTTTTCGTTTTTATTTTGATAACACCTGCGGGTTGATCGAACATAGCTGCAGTCACGGAACATTGAATGAGTTCGCCCGTTCTAACACTTGTTACCATGTGTCCTCAATTATCTAAATTATCACAAGTCCAAAATTAAGTACGTTGATTGGTTCCGAGTCGTGCATCGAAAGTTCTTATAATGTGGGAAATGGGCAATACGTAGAACCTTTAACTGCGTGGTGTGCTAGGTCTGGTATGCCCGGAATTATCCCTCATACCGATAGAATTACAAAAAATGATTGAATTACAGCTGGTTTTCGGATCCGATCCTCACCCGACCGTAAACATGACCTCTGGTTTTCGGATCCGATCCTCACCCGTCCGTAAACATGACGGCTGGTTTTCGGATTCGATGCTCACTCGTCCGTAAACATGACAGCTGGTTTTGACAGCTGGTTTGCGGATCCAACCCTCACCCGTCCTTAAACAAACCGTTCACGACGGACTCAACCCTCTAACGTCACGCAATGAAGGATTAAAGTACATAAAATAACAGGGAAGGCTTTATTCTGGGGCACACGCGTGAGAGAGACACCGCAGCCAGCGGTATCTGCCTCGAGATTACTTGGCTCTCTGAGAACACTGTATCACTGATACCAGATTTCGATAACATGTCTCTCCCGTGAGAAACCAAGAGCTTTAATTTGCAAGACAGAGGTGAGGCCTGTGCGACAACTAGCTTCTGGGCAACATTTATGCTTGCAATCTCACATATAACATTCGTTATAACAGGTTTACGTTCCTTATGTTGTACTCATGATTCGCAAAATGTGTTAATTTCAGATTCAAATTATAAATATAATTAGTTAATTAATAACCGGAATATTTTTCGTACAAGGGCTTTCAATAATTCGTTTTAATATGATGGAACGCTAAGAAAGTTTGATATGAAACAAAAAAATATAAAATTAATGTATACTTTCTGCAGTCACATTCCTGGAGTTCCATTCATTTTAGGTAACATCACAGATTCAAAGCGAGTGTGGTTGTCTTGAAATTATTTCCCGCCGAGCCTTTAGTGGCTTTACAAGCTCCGTGAGATTTGTGTATTTCTGGGGGAAGAGCTAATAAGCGTACAGCACTCGCCATATGAAAAACATTTGGTCAGTTTCAGAAGTAGCAAGTAGTAATACTAGCTAGGATTGTGAATGGAAAGTAATTCTTAAATATGTAGCAGTGCTAGTCCTATCAATACACGTGACTCGTAGTTGTGCAAAGAAGACATCAAGGATAAAACTTTGCTCAATGGATCGTGTGAGCTAGGGGGTCTGTGGGAAAAATGTGTTAAATGTGTATAGAGGATTGACTGAAAATCTACACCTCGTCTTTAAATACTGATAACATTCTACATTGTATATTTGATACCAGCCATAAAGCAGTTCAAGCCGACGGATGAAGCGGTTAGGTAGCCGTGATAGGATAAAACGGGGTCATGGAAACATAATATTATTGATATTTATAGTTGGTACTTTGCGTACACTTCCTGTATCTATCTATCTAGCATAATACTAAAACTTGGTCGTCTTGCTTGTTTGTTTGTTTGCTTGCTNAAATTTTATTTGACCCAACGGGTCACGTGTCGTCTAGTTCTATCTAAAGCTAATCGTGTACGCAGTGAGCAAAATATCAACCTTTGACTGTCCCTCCCATCAAATTCGGTACTCTTATTATACGGTACTGTGTAATAGATGCGCCCCGCCAAAAGTGGAGGGACAAATAATGCTAAATTCTTAAGATTCTCTCTTATTTCATGTACCTCTGAGAGGAAATAATGTTACTTGTAGTATCACTGATACGGACTGCCTTAGCTGGCCGTCTTACATGACAATAGGCCAGTGTTGCATGATTGTTTGGTCCATCCGTCTGTTACGCTCTTAAGAAATTAGCTAGGAGAAAATTTCCGGGTCCATAGTTTTAACTAATCAGCGAGACTGTCAGAGAACACATTCCATATCAGTGATACCACAAATAACGTTATTTCATACTAGATTTATCGTAAATAAAAGGGCATCTTAAGAAATCAGCATCATTTGCCCAGTCATTTTTGATAGGGTGCGTGTACTAGGTAGGTAAAACTTCCTGGGTCCGTATTTCTAAGCTATCTAAATCCTTAAGAGCGTGACAGAGAGACGGACGCACGGGCCAACCAAGCCACACTGGGCTCTCATTATGTATGTAGAGGGATTGCTACTTTCGTATGAACTATGTCTCTGTTCAATCCAAATGCAGCTGACATCAGAAAGTTTTGTTTACAGCTTTTGTTTGTTTTACGACCTGAGGAGCATTTAACAGACTTTCGAAATAAAATGTACACGAAATGGAAAATATTACCAGCTAGGAAATAAATTATAATTCACATGTAAAAACAGTACGCATGTAAT
>VOMN01053323.1:0-14862 GCA_014899125.1 Orchestia grillus | reverse complement strand
CCTGGCGGCACTTAGACAACAACACAACATTACATCCATTTATCAGTTCTGGACGCATCCGGTTGAGGTGGCTGCCTTCCTGCGCTGCGCAAGCATCGTGCAATAAACGATGTCGGGGAACGCCTACTACTACTACGTGAAGGGATTAGCCCCTCACGCTAAACATTACCTACCTAAAAATAGCGTGAGATTCTTCGTACGTACCCGATACAACCATAAAATTACACATGAAAGATAGCTACAAAATGTAAAAAGGAGTTGAACTTTGTACGAATTACACAGAATTGAACATCGATAATTTGGATTTGAATTATGGTGCGCTAAATCTTCAAAGGATTTGTATCCTCTGGTTCTTACGGTGTCATGTGAGGTTCACTAGTGTACTGATCAAACTTACGTCGTTTGAAAGAGGGAGAAGATTATTAATTTCGATGGCAGTGGCAAACGTTTTAGTGAATACCATTTTCAAAAAAAGATTACAGTGCCGTTATAAAAATATGCAAAGACTTCTGATACTGCAGACTCTGTTTTTGGATACGGTAGTCGATTGTTCACTGCAATGTGAGGAGAGTAATCGAAAAACTTAAATTAATGAACAAATACGTGGAATATGTTGAAGTGTACAAGATATGCTGGTACTTGAAATATTTTCTTTTTATCAAATTTATCCCCTCATGGGGCATCCGATAGGCCATAGGCAATAGAGGTAGGTTAGTTAGGTTTGCCTATCCTATGCTATGGGGACTAGCGCCCCCAGGGGAGTACTGCTAGGGTACCTCAGCTTTAGATAGGCCTTCGGGACTTCTGTCTTTCGTGCCCACTTTGCTTCCTTCCGTTTTCATTCCTTCTTCGCTATTTCTTATTTGTCTTTTCTTGCTCTTCCTTCTTAACTTGCTGTTTCTATGCGCAGGGGATCTTGTGTGGGAACACACCCTGTGCATAGAATCCCCGTTCTCCTAAGTCCATACTAAATGGTCCCTACTCTTTCGGTGCGAGATAGACTGAGTTTCTGGAGCGCTGCTTTCACTACCACTACAACTACAACTTATCAAATTTATTTCAAATCACCCATGAGAGTTCGAGGTCACATTTGCAGGAGGTGCAATGCCACATTTGCAGAGGGAGCGATGCCACATTTGCAGAGGGAGCGATGCCACATTAGCATGAGCGCGAGAATACAGTAAAATTGTGTTGGGGATGCGGGCGTAAAGAAAGTTTGGAGGCACCGAACTAAAACGTTCCCTAATTTTAAAATTTTAAAAATTCCTTATACATTGACTGTAAGCTTAAATTAAACTATTATTGCAAGTTTTTAGACTACTCTAAACTAAACTGTTGTAAACTATGAAATGCACAGGTTGATACTGTCAACTGAACAATATTTTCATGAGTGAATAGTATAGCTGGGGGCGAAATGTAGTATGTATTTTGAGGGATGATGATGCGATGATAAATTCCTTGGTGAAAGCATGGAATAAAAGACAGTCATAGGTTATGGTCAACTTGCTAAATTGAGTTGACCTCCCAAGCATGAGGGTACCATCTATGACACCCCTATGATACCCCCAAAGGGCGCTACTGGCCATCTCAGTAACACCCTCTTTTAGTTGAAAATTGGATGACATGACGGGGTGAAACTCTCAGAGCCTGCTTGTTGAGTTTGGTTCGCAGGCAGTGGGTCAAGAGGATTAAACCTTTTATTGGATGCGGGGCTGCTAAAGAAATTTATCGGTCGCAATAGTAGCCGGTAGAACAAAACCGGTACTCTAAAAGCTGTTGGCCTCCATCTGGAGTTCAAGTTTTTCTTTAAAATGATAGCATTGTTGAACAAAAAGAACTTGAATTTTAAATTAGATTCCATACTTCTGTTTGACATTTGAGTCCATTAATAACTCATCCTAATCTGAAGCATTAGCGATATTTCTTTCATGTCTATATTCTAAAAAGTAGCTGCTTATCATTTTTTTCTTATTTTGGTTATAACACAAAACAGCGCATATAGTGCCGTCAGTGATAAATTCGGAATGGGAGCAGCATTTAAGAAATAGATTTGTACAACTTTTCGTTAATTAAGCGTGTAAAAGCAGTTATTTGTATTCTTTTTATTATCAATTAAGAAGCATAAAAAACCCTACATATTTATGTACTTCTATTGTATTTATTAAGGTGCAACCTCCAAAAACAACAAAACCTTCAATGTACATTATTTCGATCGGGTTTAATATAATCATTTGTAGATACGATACGCATATAAAATACATATCTACATGATGCTTCAAATGTGATGAGAATCATGTATCTCGGAAAAGTTTAAGATTACAGGATCTACTCTAAGTTAGCAAAATATATATCCTAAAGTATTTGAAAACATAGCAAATTATGAAGTTGCAAATACGTCTTGAATCTAATATTCAAAAATAGCTTTATCATGATACTTTCGATCTCAAACTTTAGTACAAAGCATTCTGGTTATGCATGTTCTCACGTTTAATATTAGGTCAGAAAATTTTGCAGAGTACAATATCAACGCTATTTCAATAAATTAACCGCTCATAATTGCATATAAATTAACTTATTTGACGTCTTATGGTGTTCTTATAGGTCTAAAAATTGCTTAGTTAAATGTGTACTCGTTACATTTTCGCTTCATAAATTACTTCGCATAACAACCTAAAGATGTCGCTCAAACGTAATTGTAGCTGATACCTTTCAGGCACTTTTCGCACAGAGATCATTGTGTTACATTCTGTGCTTGTCATTCTGGGACGCTGAAGCATCTGTGCAATTTTATAAGAAATATATGTTATATTGGGATTGTTTAGCATGATGGGCTGTATCACGTCTGCAGGTGAAGTTACAATATAACTAAAGTTTTGTAGACGTGGGGTTCCTTTGATTTTAATGTATTTTTTTTTTTTTTGCCAAATACAAGGGTTATGGCAATTGGTTAGAACAACGCGAAGTATGAATGAACTAACGCTGAATGTTTAGTTTTTTATTTGAATTAAAAAGTTTCAGTTAAACACTAATTACAGCGAAAACACTTGATTCAAAAAGAGATAAATTAGTCAAACAGTAAAAATGTTAAGATGTTCGCCTTCATAAATGGAGGTCGCAATTGCACTTGTTGCAAGTTGTTCCCTAAATTTTTATGTCCCAAATCATTTTGTCAAGCTTCCATTTGTCATCAAATAAATGAACATAAATAATTAAAAAAATTTTTATTTATAATTAATTGTTAATGACAGATGACTAATGTTTGATATGTGCTATGTAGTAGGGATTAAATGTATAAGCTTGCTAAGGTAGCAACATACGGGCTACTTGGGACACTCAGTGTGACTCAGGATGAGTGACCCATATAGTGTTTCTTCATTCTGAAGATTGAGGCTCCAAAATTCATTGAATTTCTTAAATCTAAAATTTTGGCAATTTCAATGTTAACAACATTTTTACCATTTGTTTGGCTTGATAAACATTTAAATTATTTATTCTGAGTTGACATCATGTATGAGGCAATTTATTCATTGTACAGCCTTAATGTTATTATCATAAGTATGGATTCTTTTTATGAGTTACAAAAACTAATTTTCTCTAGGCTCAAACCATACAAAAAAATATATGAAAAAATATTTAAAGAGTTTACATAAATTGGCAGTATAATTTAGCAAAGGCTGCAGAAATAGAGCCACATTTTTACAAGTTCTACTGGTTGTGATTTAATGTTCATAATGTCTGATCATCAAATCAAACCTAATGTGAGAGAAAGCTCATGAGTGGAAAACATGTTGTACATTATAAACTCCTTTTTAACTATGTTCCCAATTTGTAAACTTTCATAAATGTATTTCAACAATTCAGAAAGGAAGTTGTCATCCATTGATAATAAAATAAAGGCAGTAAAATGACTGAAATGTCCTGTGTAGAGTAGTAACTTGAAGTAATTTTCAACTGTTAAAATTTCTGGTTATGTTAGAGTTAGATTAGGTTGATCAGGATATGTTTGTTTCAATAATTTGATGTAAGGAATGTTGAAGCCTGATAGGTAAAGCTTTTAAAAATGTGGCTCTTATTTTTGTAGACTTTGCCAAATTATATTGTCATTGTATGTAAATGTTTCAAATCTTTCTATATACTTTTTTTATACCTTTTAAACCTTAAAAAAATTAGTTCCCTTTAACAGAAAAAATATCAATTCCAACATTACGTGAAGGCTGTGTGATAAATAAAATGCTTTGTAAACTATGGTAACCTAAAGTAAATATTAACCATTTTGTTTATTATATTCACTTATTTGTCTATAAGGGAAGATGAGAGCCAAATGTCAGAAATGTGTCAATGCAGATAGCTGGCAGGTGAAATAGCATCTTATGGTTCATTTTATTTTTCTTAAAAAATTTATTTCTTGAACTTTGACATTTTTCATAACCTTTCTGCAGTTGAAAACAAATTTCTGCATTAAACTAAAAACAGAACATTAAAATCAGTGTACAAGTTAGCATATTATTAAGAGGGTTTGGTTTTTTGTGGCACACCCTTTAATATTTTGAAATTGTTCATTTTTGTACCAATTAGAAATTAGATCAATTAGATGTTTGCCTCTCAAAGATAGTGTCAGTGTATATTTGACATAAATATGCAGGTTATTTATGAGATTTTTTGTTTCAGCTGGCATTCTTGCCTTGCTGGACGAGCCAGAGGCAGAGCTTCAGGTCTTCGCCCTTGAAAGGCTCAATGAAATCATCGACGTCTTCTGGCCTGAGATTGCTGATTCTGTACAGAAAATGTATGATTTAAAAAGCTGTTTACTATATAATTTAAGGTCAACAAGCAGCATTTTGCACTATAATGAAGTTTATTGCTTATGTGTTGTGGCATTTGCATGATTTGAACACCCTGTAACTTGAATGCCTCCCAATCTGAACACATGTGGCAAACAAATTTTGTTCTCCACTCCAAACGCTGTCTTGCCGCTGATGACATCAGCTTGCTAGTCTCATGCTTCTCAAAATACTTATGGCCCAAATGAATGATTTAACCCTTCAACATCCAAAAGGATATATATATATATATATATGTGTGTGTGTGTATTATTTCATAAAGATACTAGTTTTTCTGTAGAAAGCTGAATGCAGTTTTATTGCAGATATACATAGGGCTGCAAATAGTTTCTCTTACATAGCTCAATGCAGCCTTGTTGCAAAATTAATTTAATCACTAAAGAGTTAAGTTTCAATCTTGAGGTGCCATTGTATCAAGTCTGCATGTTTTTCTCTCTTGTGTTACACTCTTCTAGAATTAGATGGGAGATAAAAAGTCAAATTTATTGTTTCTCATATAGGGTGGTGCTGGAAATGAATTCCCATTCTCAATTTAGTATATTTTACAAACTATTGAAGCTAGACATTTTTTGGAATCACAGTTGTTTGTTCATTTTTTGCATTTATGTTGAAAATGTAACAAGCTCACAAGCAAAACTGTAAATTCTGCTGGGAATTAAGCCAAAGAAAAAAAGCTTGGGTGAAGTACCATTTTTCCAATTCTCTAATGGATCATCCCATCCAATTGAATGGACACTCAGACCAATGGACCTTGCAATTTTTCCTGTGGAGACATCTCAAGAGCAAAGTACTATTCTCCTCCCTAAAACAGAAATGACTTGAAAATGAGGATTGTAAATGAAGGCAATTTACTGAAAGAAAATCAGGATTTGGTTGAGTTACTGCAGGACTGGAAGCATGTGAAGAAAGAAATGGAGGACTTGTCAAAGAAAATTGACCTTACCTTTGAAATAAGAATTGCACTTTTATAAAAGTATGCATATAAAACTGTGTTTTCAGAAAATATCTAGCTTTAATAGTTTGTAAATATATTAATTTGAAAATGGGTTTTTAATTTTTGCAACACAATGTGTAACAATAGTAACATTCTCTGGCGTTACACTCAGTAATTAGATATGAAAATATTAGTAGCACTAGAAATATCAACTGGTAATTGATCCTCAAGTGGTGGTAGCTTGGCTGCTTGTCTCCAACTGGTCTGCAAATATTTCTTGTCAGAGGAATAGGGACGCAGTAAATAAAAGATAGAATAAATAGAAATAAAGGAAAATATTCATAATTGGTGAGAATGATGAACTTCTGTTGTTCCTCCTCATGGGAGAGTGGCATAGGATATGCAGTAGGGTTGGGTTAGTTAAGTTAGTCTATCCCATGCTATGGAGACTGGCGTCCACTGGGGGAGGCTGTTAAGTTACCTCAGCTGTAGAGAGGCCTTCAGAACTTCTATCTTTTGTGCCTACTCTGCATCTTTCCATTTTCATACAGTCTTTGCTGCTAATTATTCTTTATATTTTCTTCTCTTTTATTAACTTCCTGTTTCTATGTGCAGGGAATCCTGTATGGGAACACACCTGTATATAGGTTCCATGTTTCCTATAGTTCATACTAAATTGTCTCTTCTTTTTGGTTTCTTGTGATTTCATTCCACGGGGCTTGGAGTATCTTATACTAATTAAGTAATAATAATTGGTGTTGTTCTTAATTTCCCCCTAATACTTAAGAAGTTAGAATTATTTAAATATGTAGCCTTAAATTTAAGGAAAATACAGGTAAAAACATCTCTGTAGAATTTCTACAGATCTTGTTTGTATTTTTATAAATAATAATCAATTGAACAACTGCTCATGATTATATTGAATCAAATTTACTTCTGCCCATATTTCTTAAACTCTTAAAATTTATTATGTGTTCAATCATCACACTTTCATATGATGATAAAAATGACCATTTTTCACATTGTGCAGCCATTCATTATGAAATTCTCATTTGCACATGTGCAGCGAAGCCCTGCAGGAGAATGAGTCCTTCTCAAAGCGCGAATTGGCAGCACTCGTGGTCTCGAAGGTATACTTCCACCTGGGGTCATACCTGGACTCGCTCAACTTTGCTCTGAGGGCAGGCTCCCTCTTGTCCAAGGACCCCAACACGCTCTACATCGACACCATCAAAGGTTAGCACTGCGCTTCTTAGGTTCTTATTAGAGTGTTCTTGAGGGTCTTTAATGCTGCTTCATTAGCTCAGCTTGGATCAATGTACTCCTATTATAATTTTGAAGTTGGCTATTAAAATTTTAAAATTCTTTACACGGGATGAAAAAATTTATAATTTGGTTGTAATTTTTTGGTATTTGAGTGGAGTTATTCTGAAAGTTGGGCATTTAATTGTTCTTTTAGTGCTAATGTTTGATATTGACTGTAATCTTCATCGATGGTTAATTAATTTTCTTGCTATTTTCTTCTGTAGTTTTTATTTTTAAATATATATTTATTTTTAGTATTTTTTAACTTAGGATGTGGATAGAAAAAATGTATTACAGCTTCTAGTGTAGAGTCGTACCATTTATTTGAAATTTTGGGCTTGTAGGTAATTTAGTAAGGAGAGAATACCAGTAAAAGAGGAAAATTATGTCTATGAATCTGTGAAGCGTAGTTTCTGTTCTTAGGAAAAGAATTATTCTGTTGGTAGGCTGTATTTTCAAAAATGCCTTAAAAGTGCAGCTAGCATGTGTCATTGAATCACTAGAGTAATACACTCATAACGCTATGACTTTAATTTTTATTACTCTGCCATTACATTGAATCAAGCCAGGATAGAAAATTTTTTTTACCATTGTTGCTGTGTTTGCATTTCCTTCATTGAATCATTCTCAGTGAATGCCATCGACCACTACATCGGCCTGCGTCGGGACGACCAGAAGATGGACCCGAGACTCGAGGCTCTGCTCAACGGTCTGTTCGAGCACAGCTTACAAGAGCACCAGTACAGACACGCTGTGGGCATCGCTATTGAGACTCAGCGAATGGACTGGTTCAGCCAGGCCATAGCTGCCTCTGTAAGTTGAGCATCTCATTAAAATAATGTGGAAACCTCAATGCAAAACTGATTTGGTTCCTGATTTAGGGTGTACTTTGCAGGGCTTTGTGAGCCAGTAAATATCATTTGCAGCCGTGATATGTCTTGCATCTGGCTAATTTGCTCCTTAGGTTAGTCATTGATCTTGTTGAAGAGAATTCGAAGTAGCAGCTATTACTGTCGACTTTCGTCGTAGGAGATAGAGAATTAATCCATCATTTGAATCAATAATCACCTAATGTTTGTTTATTCAGTAGTATTAGAATTGATGGTGTTAGGGAGGCCTGTTTTTGCTGATTTAGCCAATATGTAAGCTGGACGACTTTCCTTCTCGCTGTAGCTGTTACTGATTGTTTGCTCTTTTTGTTTCCATCTAAGTGTCAAATTTTTGGATTGTCTTTCTTTTTTTTGTAATTACGTGTTGCTGTCTGTGAAAAAATAGTGGTAGAGCTGTATGTATACCTATTACTTTGTATATTAAGAGTATTTCTTATGAAGATGAGAGATACTGGTACAGTATTTGTATATTTTAGCATTTATTTTGCTGGTAACTTCGACAGAAGTCAACATAATTGGTAAGTTCTACTGTGATTTCAACTGTAGCCTAATTTGAGCACCTTGTGTATATTATATCAACCAGGACATATATATATATACCATTAATAGTTTCAAGTGCCTACTCGTTAGTTTGGGTGCCTGACCTGAAATATGCAGTAATGATGATACACATCAACATAAAAATGAACATGTGAGTATGGATATGGATATGAGCTATTATAAAAATCCACTGTTTCCCAGAACCCTACAAAGATACAAGCATGTCACATGTATAGGGTATTTAACTTGTCGCCAGGTTATACAACTTACGAGGGACCCAAAAGCCCCCTGTGTTCTAGTGATCATTGAGGCATGTGTGTGCAGGACGACAAGGTGAGCAGCATGACCTACAGCTACCGCATGGCCATGCAATACGTGGAGCAGAAGCAGTTCAGGGACACCGTGCTGGAGGAGCTCGTCCGTCTCTACCAGAAAGACGCCCACAAGCCTGACTATGTCAACATGTGTCAGTGCCTCATACATCTCGACAGACCTTCTCATATTGTCTCCATACTCGACTCCCTCATTAAAGATGATGCGCTTAAAACTGCGGCAATGGTTAGTGAGAGTTAGTGTTACGAACCATTAATACTTAAACAACTGAATTATTGTTGCAGTTTAGTTTCGTGTCTTGAAAACTAGTAGCAGCAATATGTATGTATGTATGCCACTAGACTGCACCTAGCTTTATATGAAATGCTAGCGTCCCCCTCATGAAAAGGACCTTAAGGTTATTTGGTTGGCATAGGGTCAACCCTCTTGAGTCTTCTGTTATGTGCGGGTCGGCATGGCAAAATTTGAGCCAAATATATTCTTTTTCATTGTGAGATTTTCAAAAAATAAATCCAGATATTATCATAAAGCTCATTGCAGGTTAGGCTTTTTTGTCTCCAGTGAGCTGCCCACCTCTCCTTCTGTTATCATTAGGCACAAAAATGTGAGCCCATTTTCTTGTGCGCAATGGCTAAAATTACGCCCTGCGTGTCTGTAAACTCGCATTAAACTCTGTGCTAGGACACCATTGTCCCGTTGCTCTATGTATAAAATAACTTTATATTATCTACTACTTCTTGAGAATACCTACTGTGATAGCCTTTGTATAGAGAGTTACTGGTCAGCTTTGGTGCATGCCTGTGACCAAACGTACATTTTGTCTTTTACACTGTCTACTCTATTAGTTTTGTGATACAATACATTTTTCTCTCCAACATTGATAATATTCAAATGTGTATTGCTGCTGTGACAAGAAATTATTGAATGAAACTTTTGAAAATAAACCAACGTCTTATTCTAGCAAGTCTCTCGTTTCCATAATTACTCTTTCCTCAAGGCCCGAAGATGGCGCTCTATTTGTGTGTGTTGGTTTATCAATGAGCGAGTAATGTTGAGCTCTATCACTGTTATGAGACTAGTTGACAGAATTTACTAAAATCGATATTTTCTGTTGAATCTCCTGGTCTGTTTTTCACAACTAATTAAGCTCTCTTTTTGAATAATGGGAAAGAAAAGTTGCATGTATGCATACATAACATCATGCATACATACATTATGCATGCATACTTTACATGTACACACTTGTACGATGGGAAAGAAAATATGCAGCATGTGTGCATACTGTACATGTATACACTCCCATCCTCCTTGAAAAAACCTTCGCAATCGTTATGAAGGAGGTAGCTCATGCCCTAAATTTAATTAGTATGAAGTTATAATTTTGGGGCGTCTGGCAGGACAACGAACTGATGGCGTACCAGATCGGGTTTGACTTGTACGAGAGCGCGACGCAGGACCTGCTTTGTCAGGTGCACAGGGAGCTCTGCCTCACCGCCCCCGCCCCTTCTCTCATCAAGGCCATCCAGCACCAGGTGAGTCGTCTTGACGTGCTGTGCAGCTGTGAGTCCTCTCATGACTCGTGGATTATGCAAAAGTGAATGTGCGTGATTGTAAGAGTGAAGTTAACGACGTATTGATTGGTTCTAAAAATACACTAAAGTACATTGAATTGGAGGCGTAGTTAAAATGAAGTTGAACGAGTATTAGAGGTGCGAGTCCTCGGAGAAATGCTCGCGATTCGTGTGTTTGTGGGAGTGAAATTGATGTATAAAATTTTGACGGAAGTACGATGATGGGGCTATCCTTTCAGCGTTTTTCTGCTCATTTCAAGTGACTTCAGGGTCGAACCGTAAGTATTTTAGGTCATTTTGGCGAGAAAAAGCTCTTTCGACGGTTGCTTCTCTAGCCTCATGAATAAATTACTGATCTCAAATTGATTAGCAGAGTATTTGGTAAACAGCCGTGAAGATATTCAACAAAAGTTGCTAAAGAAACGCTCGAGTTATTGCATTTCTGACCCGAGGAGAGTAGCAAAAGAAGCTATTAGTGAACTGTAGTTATTGCGTTTCTCTTTGTTTAATTAAGAGAGCAGGGTACAACAGCCATGAGGTTCTGTGACCAGCTTTGTTGCCACGGCTGCGCTAGTGGACTTTGGTGCTATTCTTTCAGTTTTGGAACTTGCCCATTTTGTCTCGCGCTCTTGTCCGTTCTCTCATTCGAAGGATTAGCAAGGCTGTATTCTTGTTGGTCAATTGTATTCTTGTAATTAATATACGACTTGCTAGCACTTCATAAAATGGTAATGCTGTGATTCTTGGTAGGAGCTCAAGAAAGAAAAAGAGTCAACAGAAGAAGACGAGAAGAAGGACGAGGCGATGGAGGCGGACAGCGCTGCAGTCGAGGACGACGGAGACTCCGCCATGCAGGACGTCGAGAGCCAGAAAGCTAAGGAGAAAGAAGACAAGGCTGCAGCTGATCATAAACTTCTCGAAGATTTGGTAAGTGCCTTTTTAGAAAGAATTGTTCGCATTGAGGCCTGCTTGAAATAGTTTGGTACAATTTTAGAGATTACAGAAATTGATAAATTTTCTAACTGATTCATTCTAACTTAAACCCCTCTCACTCCTCCAATGACAGCAGTTATACTAGGACTAAATTACGAAGTGCATTGGACCGTGTTTGGTATTGAAATTTTCATTATTAAGACTACGTTGATGAATTGAATCTCGGCGCTTTTAGCGTGAATATAGTTGCGAGGATACTAAGTGTATACGTTTTTAAGGGAGAATTTTATCATGGTATGATCACAAAATTAACGTCGTTTTTGCGACTTGAAATTTTTATTAGCAGAATCGCAAGATAGGTTATCAGTTTTGAATAATTTTCAAACAGCACTGGCACCGAAATGTTATTAATTGGACATCAAAATTAAATTTTCAATCTGAGTGTCTTGAAAATTGTGGAGTTTTGGAGTATTTGGTATTCGTGAAATAGTGTCTATTTTGCATGTCCCTGCCTACCGTTTGTACCTCTCGTTTTTAGCATCCTGTATAAGAATTTTATACATGTGCAGCTTTTCTCCAGTTTATTTGTAGTCCTGTTTATTCTACAGTAGTAGACTATTTCTTTATTTGTGTGGAAGTTAGTGATTTTGTTATAGATTACTCAAACGTGTTTGGTATTCACTTATGTGTGGCTCAATTTTCTATAACATTCCACAACCCCCACAGAGCCCTGAAGAGAAAATCCACCAGAGCCGTTGCGAGAAGATGTCCCTCATACTGTCCGGCGAGGCCACCATCCAGCAGCACCTCCAGTTCCTGATCAGCAACAACCACAGCGACTTGCTCATCCTGCGCCACACGAAGGAGGCGGTGCGGGCCTCTGTGTGCCACACGGCCACCGTCATCGCTAATGGCTTCATGCACTGTGGCACCACCTCCGACCAGTTCCTGCGCGAAAACCTGGACTGGCTCTCACGTGCCACCAACTGGGCCAAGATGACGGCCACCGCGTCTCTTGGCGTCATCCATAAAGGGCACGAGAAGGAAGTGCTCACTCTCATGCAGGCGAGTTCTGGGGCTCAACTTGATTGGTGAAGGTGTCTTGTGTACGAGGGGTTGGTGGGGGCTGTGAAAGTCTAATTTTTTCAGGGATTAATGAGATTTTTTTCAAGTGATATTCATGTTTTTTAAAGTTACAAATGTTCTTTGATTTAATATGTTTGCCATAAATGTACCATTCCGGTGTTTCAGGGTTAACTCATTTTCACGTTAAATGCCGAGTACGTGTGGTCAGGTCTCGATATTTTAGCGTTGTGTTAAAAATTGTAGATTTCAGTGTTTTCTTAGGCGTAAAAATTACTTTTAAGGTTTTATCGAGCGAGATCGTTGCTATACTTCTGTGGAAGGGACATATGCTCTGAAAAATGAATAATAATGTTAAAAAGTTTACTATTCACGGAAAAAGAAAAATGGAGTAGAGTATTTAGTTTATTCTTTTTATCTCTAGGATGAGGACAGCAATTCTCAAAGTAGCTGCAAATCCATAATTACGAACATAAAATTATACTTATTATTATAAATAAATGTAATAATAATAATGATTTGTCAGACGACTTGGCAAATGTACTCAAGTCATGTAGAGCACAACCTAGAGCTGCACTTAATTACTGAAAGCCACATTGAAATTATTAAGCGCATCCGATTTAACTCGCCATTTGATGCCATTTCAGGCGTACTTGCCACGTGAAAGCAACAGTCCCGGGTACGTGGAAAGCGGGTCCCTCTATGCCCTGGGCCTGATCCATGCTAACCACGGAGGTGCCATCATTGACTACCTGCTCACCCAAACGAAGGAGACCAACAGCGAAGTGGTGCGTCATGGCGGCTGCCTGGGCTTAGGCCTGGCCGCCCTGGGCACCCAGAGGGTGGACATCTACGAGCAGCTCCACAAGTGCCTCCTCACTGACGACGCCGTCACCGGCGAGGGTGCAGGTCTCGCCATGGGGCTCGTCATGATGGGCTCCAACAACACCAGGGTCATCAGGGGTGAGTGTCCATGCTTCTGTTTTCTGTTTGCCTAACTGAGGCCTTCTTTCTCTTCGCCAAAGGGTTCAACATTTTTCTGTGGTTGTAGGTTTTTCGAGGGGGCTGCCTTCCAAAGGGATTAACATTTTTCTGTCGTTATAGGAAGGTAGGGGGCTACCTTCCGAGTGTGCTACCTTCTGAACAAATACCAATTGGACTACTCGCTATTACTGGTAGTGATAAATTAAAATGAGCACATTTTGTTATAGGCGTTTTTGAAGAAGTCCGTGCGTTATCTTTGTTAAGAAAAGTCAATCTTCTCTGTAGAATGATGTGTTGGTGTGAGGTGCATGTCTCCCATGCGCGAGTGTGGACGGCTCACCTGTCTCGAGTCAAAAGATTGGTGCAACGCGTCATGTTAGTGGGAACACTCGCTCTATTAATGTATGCCGTGTGCAATGCTTCATTTATATTTTGATGGATTTGTGGAAACTAATCGCCGAACATGTTAAGTATTTTTTTATGGTATAGACTGATTTGAAACGAAGCGAGATAGCATTTATTCATCCTGTAATTTGTAACTGAATATTCTACTGATAATATTTGTATAGAACTAATTAAAGAGTGAAATTTTCTAATTTCGATGTTTCTTGTTAGAGAAATGGCAGTATTTAGTAAGTTTATGAAAGACTAGACAACCCGTGACCCGTTGGGCAAACAACATTTAAATCATGAATTGCTACTAAATAGGTTAATGAAATTTTTATTAAGACAACGCTCTTTTAATTACAACATTCTTTGTACGACTTGAATTATTTAAAAAAATCTTCCAATGATATCTTAAAGAAGACTAAAAATTTTCCTCGAAAACTCTACTCATATAGGCAAGCCGTATCCAGAAATATATCCTATGCCACAATACAGGATTAAACGAAGAGTATACATTTCGAATATCTCGGATCCGACAGACAAACGTGTGCATGGTTTCAAGCAAACAAGCAAGACGACCAGAGTTTTAGTATTATACTAGACAATATAAATAGATTTAGATAGATTACATACACCTGCAGGTTCAAGTAATTTTAGTTTTCCTTCAAAATGTCGTGGCGATGAAATGGATCACTGTGCTAGCAATCTCTAGCATGAAGGGCGCAACTTCGTGTGTTGTTTCAGCAATTTCACTTTGAAAACCAAATGATAGAAATAAACAAGTTTAGCGCATCCAAGTAACAATAAAACATGAGTAGCTTAAGAACTGAAAACCCCTTCTGTAATAACATACTCCCCTCTCGGAAATATTTTTTTTCGGAGCGGTAAAATGTTAGTAAGTATCCTTTTAAATGTGTGTTATTCATCGTCCAAGCGATTTTGGTATCGGTCATTATCGTTGTACGTTAATGTTGACGTTGATATTGAATATTGACGTTGAAACGTGTGTTGATATTGACTAGTACAGGGTGACCCAAAAAAAAGTTGGTAAAAGTAAACGC
>VOMN01053300.1:0-13366 GCA_014899125.1 Orchestia grillus | reverse complement strand
TTTCCAAAAATATGCAACAAACAGATTTGAAATAAATGCATATTCAAAGGAGATATAAGCTTTCAAAAAAGGGGTACATTTTTTTGGAACACTCTATATGTTGTTGCAATTTAATTTATTCCTTTAGTATAACTAAATGTGAATAAAAGAGAAATTCTTTCTATTCATACTTTATCAACGTAGCTACATTCTCCATCATTATCATTACCACCATAATACGTATTCAGCTTCGTTTATTTTTTTTTCTGTTCAAATTTATTTTCATTCCATTTGCGTATTTTGGTTGGAAACGGATGTCCTTGTATACGCTATTAAAAAGCGTATACAAGCAGATGTCCTTGTATACGAAGTTGTGCGGGACACTATATATAAAGGCAGTTCTTTGCAGCGATGATAGTTTGAGACATATTATGGCAGTTTTGCGCAGACCATAGGCGAGAAATTGGCCGGTGGCCAATTGCAGATTTGATTGTCCTCGGCAGCAATGTTCTTCCTTAAAGTGGCCTTAGCGACCGCGCCACTGCCCTGCTGACCAGTGAACTCTGTCATAAGCGCCAAGAAACCACGAAATAAACTGCTGTTGATTTTTAATAAGGTAGGTAACAAATCTCTCTCTGATTTACTTCGACATATTTTCTCGTTCGTGTCAGGTTTGTGGAGGTTCATTAAATCAGCTTAACCTCAGTGGATTGACAATAGCGAGCATCGCTGGACACGTTTTCTATCCGCCGTCGAGTGGCTTGAGATTTTGTCCCACGAATGGGATCTCGCAGCTTCCTTTCTACGTGTGCACTCGTGCTTATCTGTGTCGTTAGTCATGTGAAGCAGGTCAGATATCACGTCATAAGTTCACGTGCTTATCCTACTTGATGACGCTCGAGTTCGCGTGCCCATGCACGTCGCTCCATTGCACGTGCCTTGTTATTTGATATGACCGACGGTGCACACGTCACTTATAAACGCAGGTTTTTGTGAGTTTTATGGCTGTAGTGCTGGTGATTTCGCTGCCCATCTCTAGAGCAGTAATTTGAAATGTCTGCCATTTCGATTTTTCAATTTTGTTTTGCAGGCAATCAGAAATTACAGTGAGCTTCATCGGGTAATGTTTCACCTTCGCTGTCTCTTTGGAACCTCCGTTGTTGGAGTTGATCAAACTTCAGTTTAACGTCTTGCCTGTGCTTGTGCATGTATGCAACGCTGAATTTGATTTTTTATAAGTATCTCATGATAGTGTTCTTATATTCTCCGATAAGAATGAGGCGAATTCAGTATGGCTGTAACACTTGTTAAGTTTGAATGCGCATGTGATATAAAATATTCTTACCTCAACTGACCGTGTGTGTCAGGTAACTATCTAATATATCTATGCCAACATACCGGGAGAATCTGTCTCATGGCTATTGTAGATGCTTTCATTCGTCAGTGGTGTAATTAAAATTTCGAAGTTGACTTCTTATTCCTGCAATTCACATCGCCATTCTGATTCGTTTTTTATCGTCTCACTGCGATACATATTTTGTTACCATTCACCCGAACTCTCTAGCGCTTGAGGTTGTCCTCACCTGAAGAATACTGGTCACATTGTGTGAACGGAGCTCGCATTTGTCTGAGAGCTATTTGTCTTTGCTAACTCCTCGCGTTACTTACCTTGTTATTTTTGTCACCTCTGTGCCAGGTTCCATTGACTTAGGCCGACAACGTCCCTCTTTGTTTTCTGCAGCGACGGCTTTTTGCGACTATAGCATTGCTTGTATACGACACTTTTTCAAGGCAACTTTTTTACCTTGGTAGAACTCACAACTTAATATGAAAAGAATTGCAGTCGGTTCATAATATTACATCATTTTTGAAATCATTCCCTGTTCCTGATCTCAATGTCGTTTACAGTGACCGATCTGCTCTATTTCTCGAACATCATTACTTATTGGCTAAGTTTTGATAACCTTTTACGTTATTCTTCACGAGATACAGCCTTTTCACACTTTGTACGTACATCATTTAACGTTGTTTTTATCCTTGAGAAAAGCTATACAAGAACTGTTCGTTTTCCTCCGTCTTACGGGAGCTTTTTCTGACTTCTTGCTTGCATCAGAAGCTCCCCTGTTCAGCCTAAGCCCAAAGCGCTCGTGGTCTGATCCGCAAATAAGCTGCGAAGAATGATCCGCGCTTCAGGCGCGCTCGTTACGGCCTTATAAATATGGATGGGAGAACACATCTGCATCATGCCCCACCGCCTCCCATCTCCACCATCTCCATCGTCACATCGACATCTTTCTCTACCGCTCTCCATTTCCATCATCACTTCGACGTCTTGTTCCACTGCCCTCCATTTCCATCATCACTTTGACATCTTGTTCCACTGCCCTCCATTTCCATCATCACTTTGACATCTTGCTCCATCGCCCTCCATCTCAGTGGTCACATCGGCGTCATGCTCTGCCGCCTCGATTTCCGTTGATCTTTGTTCAAAACAATACATTGAAATCGTTGGCAGTATGGAAATTCGCTTGAGAAGCAGGAGCTCAGCCGATCGTACTTAATGTTTCTCTTTATGTGCTGTTCTGAAAACGCATTCATTTCACGAGGGAAAATTTAATTAGGTTTTCAGTTGGACTTAAACAATAATATTTTTTCAAGTTAAATCTGTTTTTACATTACAAAGTGACCCAGATATGTCTTACTCAAAAACCGTGTACGTGAAATCACATCTCCTTCCGAGATTTTTATCATGTCTATTTCGCGAGGATTGGAATAAAATATCGCAGTAATCCATCCATGGGCTGATTTTGGGACTATATATCCCATGAGGGGATACTGCAAGTAGTTTTATAGGTATGTCCCAGAATTTTATGTTGCAAAGTACGTCATAGATTGATGAATTGTATCTTAACCAATAAATATACCGCCAAAAAATGTTTCACTTTTTGTGCAAAAAATGGGCGTGAGAAGGTTAATTCAGCAAAGTACATAATATTTCCCTTCTCTCACTGAAAGATGTGTTTAATTAGTGATTCTTTATAAATGTTTCGCTTCATATTGCAATGAGTATTTTTATCCCCGGAATTTTGCACCAAAGTATCAGGTGTTAACGTACGCAGCGTTTCATCGCGCGAATTATGACCAAGAAATAACACCTCGACCAAAAATTCAATGTTGGTATACTCTTTCGTTAATGAACTCCATTGCACTGTTTGATGGGGCTTATTGTGAAGTTTTTCCTTTTGATCAAAGTGGAATGCCACTGCAATATCTTGAGTCGAGTTTTGAAGCCGTACGTGGGCTCAAAAGAGTTGAATTTTAGCGCTTGAACGAGCGACCGTCCGTGGCTGCTAAGGAGCTCAATTTCGATGCAAACTTCCTTGAAGCTCGCACTACGTCGCGCTCGCTCAAGAAAGAGTCGCACGCCAAGGCTTCGTAATACTCCGTAAAGTGTGCCGTGAAAAGCTCCATTCCGGTGCAAACGTCACTAAATTTGAGACGATGTTGCCTACACAAACAGCACATGCAAATAGTCGCGCTTCAATGCTCCGTAATCTCCGTCGATGTCACTTCGGGCCGTGGCACTTACGCGCAGTAGCGCGTATTCTTGGTGAATTGTAGTGCCGTAAATCTCGGCCGGTGCAGTCTTTCTCAGAAGCGGCTTGTCAATCTTGGCCTCTAATTTATGGCCAGAACATGAGGCCTACGAATATTTATGGCACTGAGCCGCCGTGTTGTGCGTGCAAGTCTCCTCACGTACGCTGCGTCCGATGCCATATCTTGAGATGTACGTCGTTTGCGATTTCTTTCTGTGGGTTGTACGCTCTCGTGTGGAGTTGCACAGTTTTACTACTTTGTATAAGTTTCTGCCACGTCGACTAATTCACGTTCGTACGTTTCTGTTAATTGGTGTGAGCTGGTTTTATTTTTTCTATTATGCGTGAATTTACGCTGAAACTTCCAAGATGCGACTGCACGCGGTACGCTGAAGGGGATTGTCCTTCAGGGTATCCAGGGGGACTTAGGCACCCTCGGGGGATAGGTAAAATTCCCGAGCTATCCCTGTAACTTCAGCTGTACAAAAATTTACAATGGAAACTGAAAATGAACTCTGAGCTGAAACAGAGTCTCGTAGTAAAATTACATGAATGTGGCGGGAGGATTTCAACCCCTAATAAAATACTAGCTACTAACATAACGAGAATTTGCGTGAATCCGAAATCGACTAACAAGGAAAACATTCTTGTTGCTCAAGAATCGTATTGTCTTTTGTGCTTCAAATTCACATGTTTAGTTTAAATTGAGTAACTAGCCCTCCAGCTGTGGCGGGTCATCAAAAAATGGTGTGCCATTGTCAAAAACAAACCAATCTTGGCAGTAATCCAGTACGTTATACGTCTGCTGCAGGTTCCGTGTTATGGAGCTGATTGGGCCAGAATAGCTTTTACAATTGGTATTCGAAGTCCTTCTTAATCGTTTTTAATATCAGAATGTCACGTGGTTTGAATATTTTTGCTATGAAAACGAGAGTTGGGTCGATATCTCTACTTCGAAACGATTGTTGTGCTCATATCTGTGTAAAACACTGTATAAACTGTTAATGTCTTCATAATGAGGTAATTCTGCTGATGTTTTCATAGGAAAGAAATTGTATTAGTGTCTCCATGTGAAATATAATTATTTATATCTTCATTTGACGGCAATTGTGTGTATTGCTTCGAATGAAAGTGTCTTTTATCGTCGTACGAAATTAATTCTGTAAATATCTGTGGGAAGGTAATTATGTTTAATATATTTATGCCGGTGCAGATGTAGTGATATTTTTATGTCAAGGAATTTTTTCTGAATGTTTGAGAGCTGAAGTGTAGGTGAAGAAGAGAGGCCTCTCACATATAGCCTAGAGAAATGCATTGCCATGTACCGAATCGTGCGGTCACTATTACCATATTCTAAATGCTTCTCATTTGATTTATTTTACGCACAGTTTCCACGCACAGCGTCATCCATCATAATGTAATATTCTGCATGCGAAGTTTGAATGTTTTTCATCTCCTTCCACCATAAGTTTACCCCAAGCATTCATGCTCTCCTTCACAGTAACTCTGTATTTTGACAAGCCCTCTTTTCGTTTCTAATTTATGCTCGAAGTTGAAGGCTCGCCATTCCTCCCACTTTTCAATTACGTGCCAACGCGTTCTATTTTTACAGCAGTCATTTGTTTTGTACAGTTAAGTCCCTCTTAATCCCCTTTGACAGCGCTGGCAGCTGTGCCGTATTGCCGAGTTATTTACTGCCCCTCCGCGCCCTCCAACTTCTCGTTTAAACTCCGTCAGGTTTTTGGTTGGCGCAGAGGTTTTTCCCCCCATTTTTCCTGCAAGTTTACCAAACTCCGTTGATTGTGATTGAATTTTCTAACTGTGCTTTGTTCTTCGAGTGATATCTGGTCCGTTAGCCTTACTTGTTCTTTGATTAATTTGTTCGAGTGATACTTTAATAGGTGAAGAAATTGATGTATATTATCTACATATATATGTACATGCGTATATGCGTAATATTCTTAGTATATTGTAACGCTACATCGTGAATCAATATAGCCTGTCTTATATTCCTAATATTGAAGCTAAATTTCATCTGATTCCCTTCGTGTTTGATTTTTTCATGTTTTTTTTTCGAGGTACCATGTTATTTACCTACGCGTTTATTTTCCAATAGTAGAAGTAATTTAAACATTTTGTACGATTCCCGTAGATCTTTCTAGGATAAAAATTCTACTTGTTTGTACTTGTTCAAGTATTTTAGTGACCATTTCTGTATTTTCAGCAAGCGAAATTAATGCTATGCTAGAGACTATTTCTTGCAGCACTGTTGGGATGCCCCAGTTATGAATTAACCTTCGAGACTTCCATCTTTCATGTCCACTTTGCTTCATTCAATACACATACCTACTTCTCTACCTCTTCTGTATCCTTTCTTCCTCTTCCTTCTTAACTTAGTGTTCCTATGCTTAGGAAATCGGGTGCGGGAACATGCCTGTGCGTAGATGCCACGTTTTCTACAGTCCATACTGAATGGTCCCTTTTTCTCTTCACACTCTTTGGATTACACTTCATGTGGACGGGGAGCTTTAAGCTAACTGACAATCAACCGAGAGACCATTGTTTGATGGTAGATGAAAAATGATGGTTTTCAGTTTAATTCAGTTTTATCCTAAAAACTATTTGAAAATAGTCTTCACTTTCGTTGTGGTGGGTTCGCGCTGTCTTTGGATCTTTTTGCGGTAATTTTTGTCGACATTTGTGTGTGATATCATTTGTCAACCTACTACTACCATGGTGCATATTCCCTTGTTTTTTTCACATTCTGTAAATCCTTTTTCCCGATTGACGTATTTTCTCTATTAAATTTGTCTTAAAGAGTTCTTTCCATAGTTTCGTAAATTTTTGACTCGTGTGACGTTCATTTACCAGTGTTTTTCGGTTATTTATGTTAAGTCGTTGGCTCACTAGCGAGATAAATCCATCATTCTTTTCTACAGTCGGTCTGAATGGGTGCTTTCACGTGTAGCCTTTGTAAAACACCATTAAATAATCGTCCTTCACGGGCAGATATTTCACTGCATCCCTCTGTGTATTTACATCCAGACTAGTTACCTGCAGACACCCCACCTACATTTCAATGTTATTCCATGCGATATTTCATAGAGATTTGGTTCAAGTTTCGCTCCTGATACTTGGGCCTGGAGTGCCTTAGAGCCCGCCATTCGTAAGCTAAGGCCCCAACGAACTGTCTCTTTCGGCCCTCTTGACCGGCTTTTATGTCTGGGATCCCGACTCTAGGATGACTTTTAGTCAAGATTTACTCTTTCAAGTTGGCCGATCGAGGGGCTTTCATGCTCTTCGCTAATCCCCTTGCACTTGCTGCCCCACTTAATATTCTTTTTATCCTTCTATATGGCACTGAGGGCTCCGACGAAAGTCTTTATTTTGTGCTCTTACTTTCTTTATCAAGAAATATAGCATTGTATTTTCGGAGCACCTTGGCTGGTAGGTTGGAGATCCTTTGCATTACAGAAGACGACGCATGAGCTCTAATGAAGAATAATAGAAAAGTTATACTTTTGTTCTCATACTTAGTTTATTGAGTATTTGAAAAAGTTCGTTTTTTCCATTATTCATTGTACATGCATGTCGTTCTGCGGAGTGACAGATATAAATAATTTATGTCACGACCTGTAAGTTGCTTACTGATTGAGGTTTATTATTGGCTCTTCGAGTTCATTTACTGTGGGATGGAATGGGGATATTCGAAATGCCAATGTAATGAATGCTATTGTTAGACTTTATATATTATTTAGAACGAGCAGATTCGTACTATCACTGGTCCGTGTATATTGAACAGCTCCACTCGTCTCATCGGTACTGGAAATAATAATCCGGGAGGATCATGCTTGCGCTTTTGTACTACAGTTGTCTACTTGTCAAACCTTCGCGCCAACATCTTTTGTAACATTTTCTTACTTCTCAATCCACTCGACTCGATGAACTTACATTTTTCAACTTTTGTTTAGGAACGAAAGTAAGTCAGTCTCCCAGTAGATACCAACTGGAAAACATCGGTCAGATTTTGTGGCTTCTGGACTGAAATTGTTTGTGGCAAAAAACACCATCCTTGCGGATGCAGGTCGCGGCACTCGTGCTGAGAGGAATCGTGTGGTATTATGTTTGTAATTGAATGTGAATTATTTAGTGAGGGAGCGTTATAGAAATACAGATGATTTATGATATAAATTTCTTTCTTAACATTTCCTGAAAAGAATCTAATTTTTCTCTGTTCAAACATTGTTGCTTTTTTGTGCACTTTTTTCTCTATTTTTTGGTTGGAGATGTCGTCGTAATTAAAAGTTCAGTTTAGCTTACGAAGTCCGGGTGCGTCATTTCAGTCTGTCTGCGATGATCAGCTTGGAGGTTATGGCAAACGAAGGCTTAATCGATATGAGATACTGTTGAACGAGAATGCTTGCCAAGATTATTCGGGAACTGTTCCTTGCCTGCGCTTCCGTAAGACTGCAATCTATCACATCTTTACTGGATTTCAATAATAACTTTTTCATGGTATACAATTCATCTGCAATCATGTTAAATCTGAGCAAAATGTTTTAACGGGAGTATTTTCTATGAACGGTTGGTGCTAAGAAATCTCAAGTCTGGATGAGGAAAAATCGACTAAAATTAAGAAGAAAAAGAAGAGCGTTGGTTGTCAAAGAAGGGCCCGTTCTCTTTGCTCTCGCCGTCATCAGTCTCTGACATTTTTGCTCTCTGCGGCCCCCAAATTTACTGAGTCATCAGTTGCTCGTTTTTTGCAGCCCTGTTTGCTTTCCGTCGCTCGACGGCGCGCGCCTAATTTTTGGTTCCGTTTTATATTTCCAGCTCTAAATTTCCCACTCATTTTCCCTTTAGGTGCCTACAGAAAAGTCGACGTTATCTGGGCTGGGTTTGGGATTTTTAGAATTCCACTTGCACGTGATGTCGCTGGTGATCGGCAATGACTATCGTTGCACTAGCAATAATAGGTGCATTAAATTTGGTTTATATATTTTATATTAAAGTTTATTTGTATGAAGTTTGCATCTTGAGTAAGTTTTTCCAGTGTAAATATCACGACTTGTTATAGTTTGACACCAATTTTATACTAGAAGAAATTTTAGTTCAGGATTTTTGAGTTTCACTCCTTCTATAATATTTAAAGGTCTTAAATTTTCTGTTATTTTGTTTAATGTTTTGAATGGAAAATTATATGAATTTACACTGATACTCTTCTGTAGTAATACACACTAATTCAAAGCAATCAAAATATTTAAAATAAATTTTAATTAGAGCCTAAATGAAAATACCCTAATTCTTTACCGCTCATGAAGTGAAGCAACCAACTTACACTGACACAAGAGAGCCGTAGTTTCTATGTCCAACGTTTACCAACAGTGATATTATATTTTTCTACGTGCACGTTTTGAGGGAATGAGCTTCGATAGAAAAACTACCCCTGACGGTTTTTGTCTATAAATTGCCTTGCCATGAACTTGTTATATCAGTGATCCGTTGCGATACCTTTCCGGTGGAATACTTGTCTATGCTCTACATATACTGTGACTTCATATACTGCACCTCCATGCATTTACGCGTTGCCGACCTTTTGTAAAGTTTCCGATTTGTCGTACTGAACTAACCTAATTTGCCCCTTAGTACCAGATTCTTGTCTCTTCTCGTATGTGAGACACCTCACTGTCTCGCATACCATCTATAATTTACACAATAATGTCAGTCGAATGCACACGGTGACTTACTCTCAAAGGGATTGTCATGCAAGGGCTTACAAAAACATTTAAGCTTGATGCATTTTTGCCGTTGAATTAACTGCTTGCTGATAGACTTATAAAATTATCGAGTTTTTCAGTATGTTTTTCAATTTTAAACCGGAGGTTCTTATTTCCATTGGATAGTGATCTGTCCCTTCTGTCGCCTTCGCTCTCACTCTTTCCAGTAACTCCTTATAGTCCTTGTACACCTTGTATAGTCCTTGTAACTCCCCTACTTGCACACTTCCCTCCTTTTCTATCTCTCTCCCTCCGTTCTTCTGTTTCTCCTCCCTCTTCTGTCTCCACTTGGCTCTGTCCAATCCAACCCTGTAAACCTGTACCCTCTCCCCGTGTCGTCCCCACCTCCCTGCGTGCCGTCCCCTGCTGGGATCTAAGGCTACATTTCATTTCGCCTCGTCTAGATTTAATTACATTTGGCTGGCATCGACTGCCCTGCCAATGGAGATCCGCGGTAATCTCCACTCCTCGTAATCTGAACTAATGGACGGGCCTCCATTCACGCGCCCCTCAAATCATGCCAACCCACGCACGTAAATCTCCCTCGGATCCCTCACTTTGACCGTCCTTAGCATACGGCCTTCAATAATTGCATATATATGTATATTATATATATGTACACGTGGGTGTTGATAATGTTCAGCTTGTAATGCTGAAATCCCGAATAATGTGAATAAATGCGTCCAAAGTGCTGGAGAATGAGTCAGTCTTACTAAAGCGGTTCAAAAATTAGTATGGCGAAAAATTACCGTTGGTGATTTACGTGGATTATATAACAATCAACTGACCCAATCAATGCTGATAGCTTGTCTCATAATAAGAGCGCATTACGCGATAAGTAGAGCGTAAGTCTTAACTGAAGCGACAATGTTGTGACTTTCGCGGCGAAATGCTTGTCACCTAATTTTTATTTTCACAATGAAAAAAATTTAATTTTTGGTTTTATCACTACTGTTATTTTTTACTTCAGTCAATCAGAATCCTTGCAATGCAATATTGCCGTTGCTGACACTGCTGAGTAGCTTATAATATTAAGAACGATGTTACTAAAGTGTTGAATAATGGGCATGCACCCTTCGGTTAGCCCACCCATGCATTTTGTCACTGGCATCTTTTGAACGCGCAGAAAATATCGTGAAAACTAACATCTGCCGTTGATTCGTGCGCATTTCATGTTACGCTCGCCTAACGATTACAGACTTACGAAATCGGCTTCCTCGTTGCAGGAGACGGTAAATCCGGAGCAAGTCGCGAAATAAAATTGACCGGTCGAAGTCGTTGGAGGCTTCTGGAGATTCTCCTTTATCCGTCCGGAGATTTGAGAGATCCTCGGACGGAAAATACTTCAGATTGATGGCGCGCCGAAGTGTGTCTTGCAGTCGCTTTCGGCAGCACATTTTCAATATTGAACTCTTTATTTGAATGCTTTAAATCTTGGTCTGTGAGATTGCTATTTAATTGTAGAGGAAGTTCGAACGTTGAACCCAAAATATTTGGCTTGTTGACCAGTTTTGATCGTACGCTCGTTATCAATCGTTTGAGTGCCTTTTATTCCTTGGTATTNCGACAATTACCTCACATTGCATTTCTCGTCAATGAATTGTACATTAGGTACTCAATGGTTGTTGTGAATGCCTTGCGCGTTGAAAGATCTTGTTAAAAGGACTTGCCCAGTTGGCCGCACCCAGACTGCTACATGGCGCAGTGCTCTTCTAAAATCACGGGCTGTGTATGTGAAGTCAGTGTTTCTCGAGTGTACGTGTACCTTCTCATGTCAAGTTTGTTTGAAATTGTTGTGTTTGCGTGTGTGAAATTTTCTGTAAGCGCGCTTCGATTTCTCTGCCCACATCAATCAAGTTACTGGTATTTGATTGGGGAAAATTAGAGACTCGATTACATACTTATTTTCACGTTTGGACCATGGGTTTTAAATTTGTATTCGCCCCTCAAAGTGAAGGGATGATTAGAATTTACGTTTCACTATGAAGTCCGATGCTCATTTAGCTCATTTGAGTTTGGTTTATGAGCCGCATTACATGCTTCCATGTGCTTTTAACTCCTTGTGTGCCAGCGCACCAAGCCGAAGTCAGGCTTAATTTTTCGATAGTCTTGGCATCATTTGCGAATCAACTCGCACTTGTTTTTTATTCGCGATCCTTCAGTGTTGGCTCCTGCGAAATGTGGTCCTCCGAGGCTTTGTTCAGTTTTTTCTTGTCGACAATATGCTCGTAAAATCCATGGTCTTCTACGACTTATGAGCTGCCAAAGACAGCTTAACATTTGCTCTTATAATGGAACACGGTCAGCTCGCCCGAGTCTCCGCCTCCTTGATCGTGGCTTGCTTTCGCCAAGATGAGATAGGTTTACTTGCGCTTACCCATATCTGGAGCCAAGATTCCTCGTTTGCAAGATCTATTCATCCCCCTTGGGGAAAGGTGGAGCTGCTATAGCTCTGCTTAGATTGGGTTTTAATCCACTCTCTCTCTTTCTCCACCTACGTAACAAAAATGCTCATTGAAGCATGAGGCTTTGCTATTACGACGTTATTTTGCAGCTTTTAGGGAGTGAAGTGCCCAAGCTGTGCACGTGTTCGAAATTACTGAACGAAAGTGAAATTACGTCCCTGAGCAGAAACTTGTACTTGAAAAAAGTTACTTTTATGCTGTTTAAATTACTCGTGCACTGTGTAGTTCATACATCTTCAAAGCAAAAGAACGCGTACCTAAAGAGGTAGCACGCGAGTGGATCTCCAAAACAAAGGATAACCTTGAAATTTCAGGAAAAAGAACCAAAATTGTCGACGCAACGCAGATGCAAACAAGTGTCTTAAAAAATTACCCAAAACTCGAAACATATTTCATGAACAACGTGAGTGAATTCAAACGTATCTTTTTTTCAATTTCTGATTGAAAATTAAATTATTCTGCTTGGCTACCTGATGCGAAGAAAATTATCAGTAACGTACTTTTGAACAAAGGTCATGGCCTGAAGGAAGTGAATACATCGGTGTTCGAGGAATTCGTTCGAGCTGCCATCGTTTTTTTTCAATTTCATGCTGGATAACATGGCGTTTTTGCGTGACTAAGTATTCATGCGCTCTAAGCCTTCTCTTTCTAATGAAGTGCTAAAAGGAATAATTTACTCAATTTGTTCCCATAGCAGTGCTATAAATTTACATGGCTTACCGGCATTTCTGTTCCAAGTCAACACCTACGTATGTCATTCGAGGTTTTATTCAATTACTTTATGCGCAGAGGAAAGAGGTGGTTGTGCGATGGGATGAGGTCTCAATGAGGAAGGTGGGTCTGGTGCGCCCACTCTCGTCAATTTAAGTACACGGAAACGGTGTATTTGAAGCTTTTTTAACCTCTTGAAAAATAGTTGATCTTTTTCCGCTTCATCAAATGCTGCGTTGTACCTCATGATGTAGAGTGACGTAGTATTACTAATCCTTTTGTATAAATAACAAATTTTCACTTCGCATGGCAGAAGCGCGTCTTTCCATACGACTGCAAAACACGTTTCATGCTTGAATAATTGATTAAACAAAGGAAAAATTTAGCGTTAAATTACGTAGGTTAAATTGTGCTTTGCGTGCTAGAATTCTCGATAACAAATTCTGATTTACTTTTCGGTTTCTTGTATGCATAATTCTTAATTTCGGTCCGAACGTGCATGCAAGATTTTCTTAGTGTCCTAAATATCCTAGTCTAGTGGACATCTGTTCGTGCGTTCCTTCCTGTGAGAAAACATTTATTTGTCCCTAAAACGGGATGCCTGTCTTAGGGCCTATCATCTTTCACACATGTATGTCCGTCTCTTAGATATTTCGATGCTTTCAATTTTTCTCGAATATATTTTGCTCAATCATCATCTGTTTCATTTTTTCGTTAGAACAATAATTGAATAATGATGGTTTAGAGTTATGTATCTTTAGGACTCACTTTGAATAACTGACGAGCAGAAATTTATGTGGAAAATGTTTTTTCTTAATTTTCAGAAGATTGAAATTTTCGC
>VOMN01053299.1:0-10900 GCA_014899125.1 Orchestia grillus | reverse complement strand
GTGTTTGAGGAGTTGTGAGAGACACGACCTCCCTTTTCGAAAACCATGTTGACGCTCGTTGAAGAGACCAGCGTTTTCAAAGTACCACACCATATTCTTGACAATTATTTTTTCAAAAAATTTAATGACGTGCGATGTTAAGGCTACTCGCCTGTAGTTTTTCGGGACATGTTTCTCTCGGGACAACTCACACTATTATTGAACAACCCACTCAATTCTTAAACAGTTAGCTCAACTATTAAACAATTCAATGGTTCAGTAACCCTGCCGATTATGGAAAAACTCACTCAAGTATTAAACAATGACTCCAATTGTTATCAACTCACCCAATTATCGAACAACGTACCCAATAATTTAACAACTCGTGGAATTATTAAGAATAGCTCACGCAACTTTTAACGTATAACATGTGCAATTATCGCTGAATGACTTGCTCAACTACTGAACAAGTCCCCTAATTAGTGAGCAACTAGCTCAATTATTTAACAACTAGCCTAATCATTGAAAAAATCTCTCAACTATTCAATAACTGGTCCAATTATAGAACAAATCACCCAATTATTGGGCAACTAGACCAATTAAGGAAAAACTCGCCCGATTATTGAACACCTCACCCAATTATGGAAGCCTACGATAGGAAGCGTGAAGTTATTTAATTCTGGTCTGTCGACTCACACGCGATATTCGCAGCCCGCCCTCAGTGCTCCTGCAATTGTTGGGGTGTGTGCCATGGGTAAATAGCCTTCAGTGGGATTTGTGAATACCGGAGATTTTCTTCGTGTTAAAATAATGTGAAAATTATGCATATGGGGCGTACAAAACAAGTCAAATACAGAACAAGAACTTTGCTCACTTTAATAAAAGATTATATTTGTTCCTCTTCAAAAACAAGCATCAAAAAATAGTTTTGATTACTAATATTTACAGAGGCGCATTGCCCTTTCTTTTGCATAGTTTACTAGATTCAATCTTCAACTACATTTGTACTGGACAGGGTAGTATCAGAAATGATCATCATCACATAGGCCGAGGCGTAAAATTACTGTGCTTTGAATTCAGACTCCAACTCTTGAGCAGTTTCCTCATCAGGACAGGCTAGGTGTTCCACCTGCTGTTTTCAAGCTTATAAGCTGTGAAACTGCGATTTTCTTTGGTGTTCTCAACTACCTCTTGCAGTTGAATCGCAGATAAACTAAGTAGATTTCAAAGACAGAATGTAGTGCGTGAAAACCGAATATTAATAGTTTTCCGTACGTTAACTGGGAGAATTTATAACTCATGCTATGCATTCACTGGTTATACAGATAAAATGAAACCCTGTATGACGTCAGAGCCTTCACAAAAATCAGCTAACTTTGCGGAATAGACCTTCTGATACATACACCTAATGAGGCAAAACAAACATACTGTTTGGAAGGATGATAGACTTGAAATAATAAAAATATTCACAGCAATTTTCCTCTGCATACTGAGGCATTTGCCGCATCAGTTATGGAAAGGCGAAGGAGACAGTCGACAAAACCTTGAGAAAAAAATTTCTTGATCAATATAAAACGCGGTTTTTAATCACGGGACCAAAACAAATCTCTAACAATGTCTGAAATAATCGAAAGGTTTTTAAAAACTGAAAAGCAACAGAATCCGGAGACTTACAAGTTTTATTTTAATAACTTTTTGAAGACGATATTCTTCATATGCGGAAGCAGTTCATTACAGCATTAGTACTCGAGTTGTGGTCCAATTTGCCGAATTTCTGCCTCGACAGATGCCTTGAGTTGATTTAGATCTGTCGGGTTATCCCGGTAAACTTTTCCCTTCAGGTATCCTGTAAGGATACAATGATGTAGAATAAAATTGGTATATCTCAGAGTTTCATAGATGCTCCGTTTTTAAAAATTCCCTCGATATAAAAGGGGTTGATGAAGATTATTTTTAGTCCCGTCATTAAAAATCACTGTATTTAGTGGCTGCATTTATAGATTTGCAGCTATAGAGGAAGCTGTAAAAAAATTATACGACGCTAATAAAACACTGCTATAACTGCTGGTAAAATATGTACGGCGCCATGAAAGCGTCAAGTATGAAGGTGTAGGAAATTGGAAGGCTGGGTAACTCCGGAAGAAATTGGCGTGCTGCACCTAGCCAATCTGGGGCGAGTTATTGAAAAATGTTCACCTAAAAAATACTCGGAAGTAAAACGAGTATCCAAGATACAGTCGAACAGAACTAAACGACACCCAAAGTTTTGTATTTTAACGTTGAGATGAACAAGGCTAATTGAAAAGAGAGCCAAAAAAATACAGTGGAAGAAAATAATTATTCGAATGGATCATTGTCACTGCTCAAAGAGAAGGCAAAAAAGGAAATCGGCAAAGAAATACCCAAGTGTAAAAAGCGGAAATTTTGGCGAATACATGAAACCATACGCCAGTAAAACTTCAAACTGTGCTTTCTCGGCAAGATGCGAAGATTTCTTAGGCTCTCGCTGTCACGCAGAGTCACCAGAGACTACTTACAAGTACGGACATCTGCCCAGGAACATCCGTTAGCTTCACGAGTTAGCTGACGCTGTGCATTTCCAGACAACCTCGCCATGTGGTCCTCGACATCGTGCGGAGATACCGGCCAGCGTTAAAGTTCATCCCACTTCTCCCATTGTGGAGAACCTGCCCGTGGGAACTGACACGAGCGAGTGGCATCCCACGACATCAGGGGGCACCGGAGTTCATCCCATGCCACCTGACATCGTACTGTGGCACCCAGCTCTGTCCAGTGGCGCCGTGCACACTCCTGGGATCGCGGATTTCAGCCTGTGTAATCCGACGACTTCTTGTGTTACTCGCCTCCATCCTCCTTCACTCGACGCCGTTCCCGACCGTGCGACTTCGTGCGCTTCAAGCAGGATTGTTGGCGACAATTCTCTCTGCCACACGAAGTTGTACAGCGGCACTCGAAACCTCTCGACTGGTTCGGACACCCTAACATGGCACACGTACCCGCCTGGAAGCTCGCTGCACCACACAGCTGGTTCTCACGACGTGCTCAGGTGGCAACCGCCTTTCCGGAACAGCGCCCGGTAACACCAAATGGTCGCTGAAAGTAGTCAGTTGCCGTCGACGTGTTGCAGCAGCCGTGTGCCCTCATGTGGTGCCGGCAACTCACGCAGGCACCCAGCGCTGTCTCGTGGTGCTCGATTTGCCCTGCGTCAGGACGAGGGCAGGTGCACCACGCGGTGCGCCGCAGCCCAGGCCATCCAGGACCAGAGAGAGGGCGACATCACCCATGAGGACTTGAGGCAGCCAAATGTTCCGCAAGCGTCAGAAAAGAGCACCAAATGGAAGTGCTGAAACCATCAACTTTTATCGCTCATACAACCAGAAAATCTTACAATTTATCCAGAAATCGCTTATATAAAATAATTTTTTAAAGAAACTATATTAAAATAATATCTCAACTTTCGTCAGCTATGCGAGCCGAAATTTCACGACTATAAAATTTCATCTTGTATGAGAACACAAATTATGGTCAAAGAGAAATATAGCGTAAAATCAGCCATAAATTACGAATATGCGTTCCTACTGGAAACATTATATTCGTCAAATATTAACTAATTTAGAAAATCGTGGTAACCTGAATAGATTGATATTCGAGCGTTTGAAATTTAATGTATAGTTGTGGAAGTCAAATCATCATGAAGAATGCCGGGACAGGTAGCAGTGGCGAGGTCTTTCATCGAAGGGGAAAATATGTGCCGTAAAGAAATGTTCCAGTTTGAAATGGATTGCATTTGAACGCGTGATATTCTCTAGTGGATCATTTCTTCTTCCGCAGAATACGAGTACATTCTTCCAATGTAGCAGGAATCGGTCTGTATGCCGTAGGGAAAATTTTGAGACATCTAGTGCTAACTGATGAGTTTTGTTCGTTTCTTTCTTAACGTCATTCATCAAAATTTCTGAACTAAGTTAATATAACTCTGATATTATCAAGTAAATTTTGTATGGGCTTCGTTTAAAAAATAAATTCTGATTTTGATATGATGCATTGATTTCCTTGCCTAAATAATCGTCTCTATTACTACAAATATCTACTCTCAATGCTTTATCCTAATTTTAATAAGCTCTCCAGGGGCCAATAAAATTTATACAAATTACTTCCGTTAAGATATTTTTAAAGACTGTTATTCAACAGCAAAAAACTCTATTGATGAACAGTTTCACCCAGCTCTAAATGAGACTTGGCGGAGTGTGCATGACTAGACCAGAATTACAGCGGCTTCGTCTAAGTTTGTCTTCCAGCCGAGGAGTTTGTGTACCAGGTGCGACACAAGCGGCCCAGATGTGGGGACCAATTACTGTAACTCATGTCGGCTGCGGTCAATTAATTTTCCCCTCCTTCGTGCGATTTGATCACCGTTGCGCTAATGCAGTTAGCACTAATTTTCTCCAGGACGGTAGGAGATCTTACTGGTGCCACGCCCCTCAGAGGGCGTAGGATAAGCCATAGGGTTAGGTTAGTTTGTGATACAGGGTTTTTCTGCCTTATGCTATTGGGAAACTGTTAGGGTACCTCAGACTTAGTTAGGCCTTCGGGGTTTCTGTCTTCCCTGTCCACGTTACTTCTTTCAATTCTCATTCCTTTTTTGCTAATGATTCTTCATCTTTTCTTTCTCTTTGGTTTCAATTTGTTTCTATGCACTCAGGATCTTGAGTTAGAACACACCTCGTACATAGATTCCCGTTCTCCAAAGTTTATACTAATTGGTCCCTCCTCTTTCCGTGCGAGATAGTCTAAGGTAGTAACGCGCTGCTATTCTTAATACTACTACTACTACTACTACTACTATTACTAACTCTACCGCACTGGGGCAAAAATCCAAAATATTACTACTTTTCAACATTTTCTGTAACGTATGGACTCCTTCTAGAATACTTAGAACATTAGGTTGGTCAACCCCTATTGAGTTAATTAAATTCATAGTTTTCGTACAATCTCGTTCAGAAACCGAAGCGAGTCGAAATAGTGACACTGCAGAAGAAAATTGCGTCGGTCACATCAGCCTTGTCGCAGCGCTCGAGCTGCCCTATATAGAAGACTCAAACAAGTATTGGGTGAAAAGCAGGCCCGCTGCCCTCAAGTCGATTTACGCGTTCGGCAATAATAATTATAAAGTTGAATCGATGCAGTATCCGTAGCGACAGCATGAAATTAGTGTCACCGTGCAGTGTCAGAGGCAGTGTAGTATAAAAATTATATTGTGACAAATGTTAAACTTTCCCACCAATTACTAGAGCACTGCAAACGACGTGCCAATTTTGAGTAAATTTGTCCCTATGGGCATTAATATAAGATGGCCAATTCGTATTGTCCCAGGCAATGATGAAGTGCTAAAGCTTGCATTACAAGCTCTTTCCTGCTACGTGACTGAACACTGACAGCCTCTTTTATGCCGCCTTCTGCAGTCCTAAGCAGTGGCACAGAGCGCCTCTTGTCCTCTAGATCTTGTTCTCGTCTAGTTGAATATTCGGCAATCCTGGGACTAGAATTTGATCTCACTGCACCTAACATTTCCTAGTTGCCCTTGCCCTATGAGAGCAAAATTTTCCAAGATTCACCTCCCCCTCTACTGCCCCACTACCCCATTAATATGGGGCAGTGGGGAGGCAATACCCCCTTCCGGTAACAGTATGGATTTTGTCCCCCAATTTTCCCCCTTCTCTCTTCGTGCATGTCCGCCCTGCTTCTGTGCTCTCTTTAGTTCTCTTTTTGAAGCTCAGGGTTTTGCTGCACAGCTTTGTTAAACGTTTCCTTTCCTTCTTGTTCTCTTCTAACTCTTTTGAATGACACCCTTGCACAGATTGTTGTACTATCATTTCCTTTTCGCATGCGTATTCTACTTTGCTCTATTAGTTGAAGTTCTCTGAAAAAATTGTGAATATCAGAAAAAGAAATGCCACTCTCAGTTTGTAATAATCCTGTTTTGCGTAGTCAATCAAAAACTTTTAAAATTTCAACCCCTTGAGGAAAATGGTAAACCCAATGTTCGCTTGCTCGGAAAACAGCGGTTCGGTTCAGTAGCGCCGCGAGTGGAATAAAGTGGAACTGTCAACAAATAACCTGAACTGAATAATAAAGGGGATCTATGCACTCAAAGGCAGCCTAGTCAGTTCAAAGATGGCCATCCTTAGCAGAGATCTGTTCATAGTGAACCGGAAGTGTCCAGAGCAGTGCGGATCAGTTCGTGCTAAAGAGGAAGGGTCTAGAGCAGTACGAATCAGATCATGGTAAAGAGGAAGTGTCGAAGATACTGCAGTTCAGAGTATCGCAGTACAAGAACACAGTTCAGTAAATGTTTATAAGTTTTTCTTGTTCTGCTGATGCAACTGGAGATGCGAAATGCTGAGGCAGTGTGCCGTCGCTATACATCAGTACACTAGCACCTGCTGGCGTTGCCTGGACAGGTCGGGGATGTGCACGGTGACAGGGGAGTGCACTGTTCATTTAGTTAAGTCTTCGTGATATATTACTTCACGTATCTGCAACTAAATGAATGTATCAGGTCCAATATATACACATTTTACAAGCGCACTTACCAGACTTGTCGGCTGAGGCGCTAACGAAAAAACTCGAAGAGTTTTCCAGTTGTTTTTTCAAATCTGGTGAGCACAAATATATGATTATTTATTATCTTTCAGCATTGATGTATCTTCCTATCAGAAACTTTGGCCTAGACCCCAACAAATATTAGTGAGCTATTCTTAGGCGACTAGCTCTGCCCTTCAGCCTTGGATTCAAGATGGAACAGCGTAGTCACTTAACAAACGCCCTTTAACAGACTAGTTAATCTGATAAATTGATAACTACATCAATTTAAATGCATCGTGGAGCTCACGCACTGCACCCTGAGAATGTACGCATGCTCGCATTCATAGGACCCAACCCCAAAAAAGTTTTATAGATAATCGGTCAATGACAAGCTACGGCACAGTGATAATTACGAAGACTTGAGTGACTCAAAGACAAAGCCTTAATAGATGAAGGCGTTTGGTCCAAAGAGTGACGTCTGAAATGTAATAAAGGAAAAGATCAGCGACCTGCTGCGCAACTCCACACCGCTATGCTTTCGTTCATTATAGATGACGTGCCCTGCAGCGTTACGTACAGTCATGCGGCATTCCTCTGTTTAATCCTCTTTTGCGCGGGGGAGTTCCTCATAGATGTAGTTTCATTACAATGAATGATTGTGAAGCCTTTGAAGTTAATGATACGTGGCGCTTTTCTTTGAAGACAAGATGGCGATCGTCTCTAGGCCTGCTTTGATTGAATTAGAAAGTGTTTTCTAAGTTTTCATAATTGCCTAGTACTTTCATAAAGACAATGGGATTTTCAAATACTTCAATAGATCTTTGATTTCATTCAACGAATTGTCAGGAACATCTGAAAAGATCACACACATTTCAATCACACATTTTGCTTCCGTTTTCACATTTGTTTCGGTCTCAAACAGAGAGGAGGAAGCATCGAGGCGAAAGAATCAAAACGGAAAATTTCGAGCGATGCGTGATGAACTTTCATGTGTGTGGAGAAGCTCGTCATAACACGTCAACACAGCACTGAAACTTCCCCTCGAGTCGACCTGTTCGAATTAAAAGTCTTCGTTGTTTTCAGCCGCGCCTCGAAAGATCAGGAGACGGGATTGCCTGGGAAATTAGATTTTCCCGTCTCATAATTTTGGCGGAAAAAGTCGAAATTTTCAGCATTAAATCATCATCCTGTCAACTCGAAAAAATGTTCGTATTTTGGTGGCGAGAATACGCACAAACTAAGGGAACTGCTGCTTTATTAATGGGGTTGAGACCTTATACATTCATTTGACTCCATTACTAGAGTGAATAAATCGATACAATATGCTGCGAGTGGTGAGATGTATCAATCAGCGAACACTAGTTCGATGCTTATTGAACGTATAAGTTGAAACGGTTGAGAGGAAGAGGCACCATGGTTAAGACTACGGCTCGAAACAAACAATTGTGTAGCGAGCCTAGCAATTGATGTCATGGGCATGTCAATTCTGATGAGCGGAGTTAACCCTTTTAGTAGGGAGTAAGTACTATAACAAGAACGGACTGGTGTACATTCGCACCAAGCCGCGTTGAAACAGTTAATCTACTGATAGAAGATGTCGCTGAGGACAACTCAATTGCGTCCAACGACGAGAGTAGCATTTTCCGTTCATAAAATCAACGTAAGTGTTGTTGTGGAAGATACGAGGCTTTAGAATTCGCGTTGGTGACTAAGAACACATGAAGTATCTACTTCTCAAGAGTATGGATTATTTTTTTTAATTAACATGAATATTTGTTATTGTGATATACACGTTTTCAAGCCTTTAATGGGCCATTTTTCTGTTCAGAACATTGAATGCCTGCACAGACGGAAAAAGTTAATCCATTTTCTCAACATTACTAACGATTCCCCTTCTCTCCCGTTCATAACTGACGTAGAGCCTCGTGCATTAGAACGGTCATAATGATTGTGAAGCGATTGAGGAAATACATGCTGTGTGTAAACTACAAATTTCCGTTCACTATATGTACAGCTTACCGCAGAATGTTCCGGCGACACCTCCCACGTTCAGAATGTTTTCGAAAAAATTTCACGGAGCTCCAGCGGAAGAACTTCGAATATACCAAAAGGACGGCGCATTCAAAAGACAAATTGAGTCACCTTGAGAAAAACAAAGCATAGCAAATATGTCAGGTATCAAAGAGATTTGAAAAAGTAATCGTAAAAAAAATGTTTTTTGCATCCATGGTCGGAAAAATAAGTCAACTTCACAAGAAAAAATATAAAAGGTCAAGAAACTTCAAAGTACATAAAAAAACATCGCCCACGAAGTCTGCAGGCAACGGCAATAGATTTTTGGGAGTAGAACTGACCTGTGCGTTGTGGGGGGTAGAGATGGAGGAAGGTGGAAGAGGAGCGAAGTGGTCCTCGGGAGGGATAGGAAAGGATGGTGGTGTGAAGTAAAGAAGGAATCGAGCCGGTGAAGTAGATCGTAGTGTGCGTCATCGAGGAGAAAGTGATAGTGGAGGGAGACAGATAAAGTTAATACGAAAGTAGATAGATGAACGAGGAGTGGATATCTGATGGGGTAAAAGAAATGGACGAATGATGGAATAAGATGTGTGGAATGGTGATAGGATAGACGAATGAACAAATGATGGGGTAAGAGGAGAAGCAGTAGTAGTAGTAGTTCTGCCGCCACTGTACGTTCTTGCCCAACCGAGTTGAGAATCCTCGTGTATCTGCTTCAGAAGAGTTCTAATATCGGACATAACATGTCGTACCTTGCTTATCAGCACTCGGCATTGTGCAGTTTTCGATACACCGTCTAGTCCAACATACTCGGACATTCTTGCTTGTTGCCTCAGGGTCCCTGACCATCTCCCGTTTCACTCTGGACAAATCATGTCTTGCAACGACCCTGCGTTTTCCTAGTCGTTCCTTTCAGCATCGGCTTCAAGATTGCTGGGATACTTCTTCACTGTACGGACACTACGGCCCAAAGTAGTAGCTATATCTCTTATATATTTACCATCAGCTAATTTTGATACAATCTTTGCCTTTTTTTTGGCCATTAAGGCACTTACGGCGACTTATTTGAACTGAAAACTTACAACGCAAAAACGCGTGATAAGGTCCTTCATCGGTGGTGCTGCTCTAGTTTTAGCACTGCGCAGAACTTACTCAGTAGTGGCACATATGCGAAAGTCAGTGTTGCGAATATATCAGCCAATTATTTTCAAACTCCGTATTTTAACACTTTGTCTTCGGAGTTGTCTTTTTCATATATGGTACACGCGATCCTCTAACCTAACCTAATGTAACCAAAGCATTATCGTGTATAAATACAAATTTTCAAGTTTTCATCAAATTCGTGTTCATCAATTGGAGAAGCTAGTTCTGATTAGAAATAAAATTAATAGGGTAACCAAATTTGTGAAACCAAAATCCTTCATTTTTAAATTCACAGTAGAGATATTTGTCGGCAAGTAATTTTACCTGCGTGGAGAATCGTAGTTAAAGTGTTAAATTTTAAACAAAAAAAGGTTCATGCACGAAAGCTTAACACGGGCTGTAGGCCATATGGGTTTTGATTTCATTCAACCATTCCATTTTTAGAACCTTATCCGCACGTTCGTCAAATTACTTTAATTCGAAGGCTAAAGCTCAGGACTTCACTCATGTTTCCGTCGCCAACCGAGTTGCCATCTCGCTAATTGACCTCCCAGGAGAGCGAGGGGTCGCCGGGAGCCGGAGCGTCCACAGGAGCCGGGAGCCGGAGCGTCCACAGGAGCCGGAGCGTCCACAGGAGCCGGGAGCCGGAGCGTCCACAGGAGCCGGACACCAGGGCATTGCGTCCCGATTTCACACGCTGATTGAACGCATTCAGAACGTCCGTCTGGCTGGAGGCTCATTACCCACACCCGCACCGCACACAACGTGTGGTACACTGCTGACTGAGCCATCCTGTCCCACGTACCACTATATGTACTCATAATTATTGGTACTTGCATCGTGTAACATTTTGGTATTCTCAGCGTGTACCGCTATTGGTTCACGAGGAAATTTCACACTTGGAATAGTGGAATGTAACAAGTAAGCCAATAGTGAAATGCAACAGGTAAGTCAATAGTGAAATGCAACAGGTAAGTCAATAGTGGAATGTAACAGGTAAGTGAATAGTGGAATGTAACAGGTAAGCCAATAGCGGAATGCAACAGGTAAGTCAATAGTGGAATGTAACAGGTAAGCCAATAGTGAAATGTAACAGGTAAGCCAATAGCGTAATGTAACTCGCAAAAGCCAATAACGGAATGTAACTCGCAAAAGCCAA